>JAIOJX010000032.1:186681438-186756438 GCA_022376925.1 Tragulus kanchil | reverse complement strand
AATGACATCTTCTATAACAATGACATCTATAACTGTTAGGAGATGCAAGGATTTATGAACTGATTGTTGAAAACTGTGCTTGGATACAGAGGGAAAAATTAAAAGCCATATTTTATGACCTCTTGGAGCTAACTGTCATACCTATGCATGCTAAGTTGCTTTAGTTGTGTCTGACTCTTTGCAACCCTATGGACCGTAGCCCGCCAGGCTCCTGTCCATGGGATTCTCCAGGCAAGCATACTGGTATGGGTTGCCACGCCTTCCTTTATGGGATCTTTCTGACCCAGGGATCGAACCCATGTCTCTTAACATCTCCTGCATTGGCAGAGGGGTTCTTTACTACTAGAGCCACCTGGGAAGCTCACTGTCATACTTAGTTGGCTCCAATTTCCTGTAAAGCCATCTAAAGAGACTAGAAATGTGTGGAGAGGTCAGTGGTTATGGCCCTAATGGCTCCAGGTTGAGGGGCAGCAAACTGACTTTTTCCCTCCATTTAGAGATATCTCTGGCTCACTGGCCTTTAAAGCTCAAAGTTAGCTTTTTAAAAGTATATGAAACTACTTAAAAGTATATAGGAACCACAGTAAGTCAGAGAAGCTGGTGATCAAGGTCTTTGTGGGAAGATCTCAAGCAGAGGCATCACTCTGCCAACAAAGGTCCATATAGTCAAAGCTATGGCTTTTTTTCCAGTAGTCCTGTACAGGTATGAGAGTTGGACCATAAAGAAGGCTGAGCACTGAAGAATTGATGCTTTTGAACTGTGGTGCTGGAGAAGAGTCTTTGAGAGTCCTCTGGACAGCAAGGAGATCAAATCAGTCAATCTTAAAGAAAATCAACCCTGAATATTGATTGGAAGGACTGATGCTGAAGCTGAAGCTCCAAATACTTTGGCCACCTGATGAGAAGAGTTGACTCATTGGAAAAGACCCTGATGCTAGAAAAGACTGAAGGCAAAAGGAGGACAAAGGATGAGGAGAAGCAGAGGATGAGATGTTAGATAGTATCACCAACTCAATGGACATATATTTGAGCAAACTCTGGGAGACAGTGGACAGGGGAGCCTGGCATGTTGCAGTGAATGCGGTCACGAAAGAGTTGGATACGACTTAGCACCTGAACAAATCCAGCCATGCTGCAAATGACTCCTTCACATGGCAAATCAGGGAGAAGAGGGTGGAGAGATGTTTGCAGAGGTAGACGGAGGACTCGCCACAGTCAGTTCCCTAACCACCAGTGATCTGTATTATCAATGGTCACTGCCATGGGAAGTGGCCACGATGGCCCCTTAAACTCACTGAAGTGGGTATTAATCACCATATAATGGTGCTCATACTGGCTAATGATCAGATGCAATTCAACCACAGCCATTGACACTGGGCCGTGCAATCTGCGGGTGAGCAAGGCAGGACTGTTTCCCTGTTCTACGAGTGAGGCGATGGAGGGACTTGTCTAACTCATCACATGGCTGGTCAGTGGTCAGTGCAAGACCAGCCCGCTGCACCCTGAGCAGCATGTCAACAATCCCAATTTCATCTTTCATTGTCTAGATTCTCCTTCAGTCTTCTAGTGCTGAACTCTTAGCTAGTCTTCCCCATGCAAGAAAGTTGTAGACAGTATTTCTCTAGGAATCTCTCCAAGGAATCCCAGGTTAGCAAAAGCAACCAGGCTCACTGTAAGTGCAAGAGAGGCACGTGGGCTCATATTAGGAGAAGCAACACAACACTGGCACCACGAATGTCTTATTTCTATAACAGTCTAACAAAATCCCATGACCTTCAGCCACCTGGAGTCAAACCCACATGTGGCAAAGAAAGTTGACCAACAGGTTAAGAGGGCCTGGCCTGTCATTAAAGGTGGCTTGTGACCTGGTGTTTGAGACCGGTGATCCAGCTGACCATTAAGACCAGAGCTGAACCAGTATATCCCAAGGGATGCACCCTACCATCCCGAGCAGCATGGCCAGCATCTGCCAGAGACTCACAACCCAGGGCCTCACGCTCTCACCTGCAGCTCTTCCAACTCCCAAGGGGGCCCTGTCAAGAGGTCATCCAGCCCTAAAGTGGCTTTTCGCACAATGATGTCATTGGCCTTGGGATACCCATGAGCTTATCACTGTCAGACGTGACTAAAATATAAAACCCTGGGAGGTTCTGGTAAGATCCACACCCAAACTCACCAGCCTGGACATTCTGTGAGTATAAGAAAAGAAAATTGTGAAAAAGTACTTTTTGTTCTAAGAACTTTTTCTTTTTTTTAAAAAAATGTTGGCCTCTTTTATTGATTTTTTATCCATTTATTTTCATCCATCTTTATTCTTTGGCCTGTGTGGGCCTCCCATTGCAGTGGCCTCTCTTGTTGCAGAGCTCTGGCTCTGGGCGCCCGCACTACAGAGCGCTGGTTCATAAGTGGACACACCAGTCCAGTCGCTCCATGGCACGAGGGATCTTCCCAGGCCAGGGATGGAACCAGTGCCCCTTGCATTGCAAGGTGGACTCCTTACCCATTGGACCACCAGGGAAGCCCTATTCTAAGAACTTTTTAAAAAGTTTATTTTTTCCCCACTAACAATCCAGCAGCAAAATGAGAACTAGTAGTCTAAAAAAGAAAACTGGATACCATAACATGGATGAACCTTGAGACTGTCTGCAAAGTGAAACACACCAGTCACAAAAGGACAAATACTTACTTGACTAGTGTGATCAAGTTCACAGAGAGAAAATAGAACAGGGGCTGCCAGAGGCTGGGGGCAGTGGGGGAAAGGGGTATAAGGAGTTGGTTAGTGGGCACAGAGTTGCAGTTTCTTAAGATGAAAGACTCACGGAGATTGGTTCCCCAATATTGTGAATATACCAAACACTACTGAACTGTATACTTACAAGGTTAAGATGGTATATTTTATGACAGCGACAGCACAAGATTTAGACTCCAGAAATTTGACTGTTGTAAACATAAGCCAAAAGTCTATTTTAATTTGTCCACATCTCAATGTCATGCCTACAAACTGGGGACAATCACAGCATACAGTGTTGGAGCATTACATGAGATGATGTATGTTCAGAGGAAGCTCTGTTAACTGCAAAAATCCCAGGGTCGTTTTCAGTACCAGCCAACTGCAGTTCAGAGATGCTAAGTGACATGCTCGCTGCTCGCGTGGCCTCCTACGTCTTGTGGACTCTCCCAGTTTGGCTCTGATCTTCATTCCTGTGACAGAGGAGCTAACCATATCTTCATCTTCCACTTCTCCTTCCTTAAGGAAGCTTTGAGATCACCTCATTTGCAAATGTTCCTCCATCCAATGTAGTAGTGAACAGTTTCTAAAGATCAATAGGCTGGATGAAGCAGTCTTACAGACACCAACTACTCTAAAGAAAGCTTTTAAAAAAATAAAAAATAAAAAAGCTAACTCCGTCCAGAATAAAGGTAACTCCTCCCAGAATTTTACATAGATCCAAAGTGGCAAGTAAGGCTGCCCACACGGACCTTTCAAGGTCAAGCAATCGAGAAGCAGAAGACACTGGGTGGAGATGTACCAGGACTGGCCAATTTTCAGAGGCTGAAAATCATCGAGTGTGTTAAGTTGTTTCAGTTGTGTCCAACTCTTTGTGATCCTATGCACCATAGCCCACCCGGCTCTTCCGTCCATGGGATTCTCCAGGCAAAAATAGTGGAGTGGGTTGCCATGACCTCCTCCAAGGGATCTTCCCGACCCAGGGATTGATTCTGTGTCTCTTAGGTCTCCTGCATTGGCAGATGGGTTCTTTTACTACCACCACCTGGGAAGCCCATGACAGATACTGAGAAGGTTTGATTACTGACGTGATCAAATCATACCAGCAAGGACCACAAAAGCCACAAGAGAGAGTGGGGAAAGGGGTATAAGGAGTTGGTTAGTGGGCACAGAGTTGCAGTTTCTTAAGATGAAAGACTCACGGAGATTGGTTCCCCAATATTGTGAATATACCAAACACTACTGAACTGTATACTTACAAGGTTAAGATGGTATATTTTATGACAGCGACAGCACAAGATTTAGACTCCAGAAATTTGACTGTTGTAAACATAAGCCAAAAGTCTATTTTAATTTGTCCACATCTCAATGTCATGCCTACAAACTGGGGACAATCACAGCATACAGTGTTGGAGCATTACATGAGATGATGTATGTTCAGAGGAAGCTCTGTTAACTGCAAAAATCCCAGGGGTCGTTTTCAGTACCAGCCAACTGCAGTTCAGAGATGCTAAGTGACATGCTCGCTGCTCGCGTGGCCTCCTACGTCTTGTGGACTCTCCCAGTTTGGCTCTGATCTTCATTCCTGTGACAGAGGAGCTAACCATATCTTCATCTTCCACTTCTCCTTCCTTAAGGAAGCTTTGAGATCACCTCATTTGCAAATGTTCCTCCATCCAATGTAGTAGTGAACAGTTTCTAAAGATCAATAGGCTGGATGAAGCAGTCTTACAGACACCAACTACTCTAAAGAAAGCTTTTAAAAAAATAAAAAATAAAAAAGCTAACTCCGTCCAGAATAAAGGTAACTCCTCCCAGAATTTTACATAGATCCAAAGTGGCAAGTAAGGCTGCCCACACGGACCTTTCAAGGTCAAGCAATCGAGAAGCAGAAGACACTGGGTGGAGATGTACCAGGACTGGCCAATTTTCAGAGGCTGAAAATCATCGAGTGTGTTAAGTTGTTTCAGTTGTGTCCAACTCTTTGTGATCCTATGCACCATAGCCCACCCGGCTCTTCCGTCCATGGGATTCTCCAGGCAAAAATAGTGGAGTGGGTTGCCATGACCTCCTCCAAGGGATCTTCCCGACCCAGGGATTGATTCTGTGTCTCTTAGGTCTCCTGCATTGGCAGATGGGTTCTTTTACTACCACCACCTGGGAAGCCCATGACAGATACTGAGAAGGTTTGATTACTGACGTGATCAAATCATACCAGCAAGGACCACAAAAGCCACAAGAGAGAGTATGGCAAGATCGCTTTGAGGACAAAACGTGGGTTCTGGTAAGATATGAAATCTTTGTCACCTTTGTGACATATTAAAACTGGAGACTCACCCAGCCTCCAAATGGATAACCTGGAAACTGTTCCTATGTGCCCATCACAGCCAAGGCCCTGGATACACTAGGAGCTGAGGGGGTTGAGAATTAGACAGACTTCTCTGGAGTAGGATCTGCTACATAGTTTTAAATATATCGATAGTATTCCACAAAAGTATGCTATGAAGTTTAGGGCTGTCCTCCTCAGACATGTTGAAGATGTGAGGCTGACCTGATACTGACAGGGATTCACAACCTCAGCACTGCTGGCCTTTGGGGCTGGATCATCTTGGTGGTGGGGACTGTTCCACGGGTCCTATGGCATTCAGCAGCCTCTTTAGCTTCTAGACACCAGCATTAATCTTCACCGGTTGCAACAAAAATGTCTCAGGACTTCCCTGTTGGTCCAGTGATTAAGAACCCATCTTGCAATTCAGGGGACATGGGTTCAGCCCCTAGTTAGGGAACTAAGATCCCACACGCTGCAGAGCAACTAAGTCCATGCACCACAAGTAGAGAGTACTGAGCACAACAGAAAGACCCCCCGGGACACAGTGAAGATCCCGAGTGTGCCAACTAAGACCTGACACAGCCAAATACATTAATATATATATATATATATAAGACTCTGTGCTCCCACTGCAGGGAGCTAGAGTTTGATCTCTGGTCGGGAAACTAAGATATCACACACCACATAGTGCAGCAGAAAAATTAAAAGTTAATAATGAAATTAAAAATAAAAATGTCTCCATATACCACCATGTGTCCTTTAGGAAATGTAATTGGCTCCCCCTCCAGCTCCCCGCCCCAACCATTACCTAATGGTCAGCAACCCAAATAGGCTGGCCTCACTCTTATCTCCATTCACCAAGTCCCAAACCTCCGTCTCCACGTCTCTTCTGGCAAAAACGTCACACCTCTTTTCTAAAGTCAAAGCTGAGCCCAAGAAGCTCACGCATTCTGCTGTTTCTACCTGTGTCCGCACTTTCTTCTTAGCCCACCTGCCCTCTTCTTTGGACTCCCTTCTCCCTCCATTATCCTTACTTTCCCTTGGCCTTCCACTTCCAGGAGCAGCAACGTCTTAACCTACTCATCATCCAATGTTTCTAGATCCCTCTCTCGGCCCCCATGACCCTGCCGTGTACGAACTAAGCCTAGGGGCTGGGTGGCAGTGCCTGAGCTTCCTCTTCTGTGTCATGGTGTCCCCAGGCTGACCACAACCCCCAAATAGCTGGGTCACCATGAGGTCTCGCCATCACCCTGCCATTCAGAGCTAAGGGTCTTGATGACTCTGAAGCCCAGCCCCTCCCCACTCCACGCCCCGCCCCCAACATGCACTCAGAGAAGAGGGCTACTCTATTATTTATTTATAATTACATAATTAATCTGGGGTTTGGCTGGGTTAAGAGGCCTGCCTTGTGGGTTTAAGTTCTACCTATTCTGAGTTGTGCGGTTTCCAAAATCTGTTCTTCCCTGCTGAAACACCTGAGTCCCATGTTCTCTTCACCTATTCGATTCCCATCCATCCTTATGGGTCAACTCAAATCCTGGATGTTTTTCTGGTCGCTCCCATCCTGGTACCTCTCCCCATCAATCTGGTAATTCCTGTATAGTTAATGTGACAACTAATCATACTCTGTGCTATTTCTGATCTGACGTCTTATACCTTGAATTCTCTTTCCATAAGTATGTGTCTTACCTTTCCAAGGGCCAGAAACCCCATGTAGGCAGAGACTCATTTAACCAGGTTCACTGCACAAAAAGAACTGTTATTATTATGCTACCAAGTGCTCGTGTAAAATGGCAGAAATGCTACCCATGTATCATAAACAGAATCGGTTCACACAGTACGATTTCTAAAAAATATCCTGGCAGACATAATCCTCTTACAAAGGAACTAGCCTATGTCTACCACATTTCTTCTTCCACTATCATTATCCCAGATAAAAACTTGGAAATCTTTAAAAATGGAAACAAAATTATAAATCTCATCTTTGATGGTAAGTAATACATTCGGTAATTTGGACTACCCTTTTCTGTGATTTCTTGATTACTTAGGAATACATAAATAACTAGATAACTACATGTATATTTTTGATAATATGGAATGCATTGATTAGTCTGTACCTGGGCTACAATTTGAGATGCATACGCTCATGATACACCTTACTTTCCTTGGCCTTCCACTTCCAGGAGCAGCAACGTCTTAACCTACTCATCATCCAATGTTTCTAGATCCCTCTCGGCCCCCATGACCCTGCCGTGTACGAACTAAGCCTAGGGGCTGGGTGGCAGTGCCTGAGCTTCCTCTTCTGTGTCATGGTGTCCCCAGGCTGACCACAACCCCCAAATAGCTGGGTCACCATGAGGTCTCGCCATCACCCTGCCATTCAGAGCTAAGGGTCTTGATGACTCTGAAGCCCAGCCCCTCCCCACTCCACGCCCCGCCCCCAACATGCACTCAGAGAAGAGGGCTACTCTATTATTTATTTATAATTACATAATTAATCTGGGGTTTGGCTGGGTTAAGAGGCCTGCCTTGTGGGTTTAAGTTCTACCTATTCTGAGTTGTGCGGTTTCCAAAATCTGTTCTTCCCTGCTGAAACACCTGAGTCCCATGTTCTCTTCACCTATTCGATTCCCATCCATCCTTATGGGTCAACTCAAATCCTGGATGTTTTTCTGGTCGCTCCCATCCTGGTACCTCTCCCCATCAATCTGGTAATTCCTGTATAGTTAATGTGACAACTAATCATACTCTGTGCTATTTCTGATCTGACGTCTTATACCTTGAATTCTCTTTCCATAAGTATGTGTCTTACCTTTCCAAGGGCCAGAAACCCCATGTAGGCAGAGACTCATTTAACCAGGTTCACTGCACAAAAAGAACTGTTATTATTATGCTACCAAGTGCTCGTGTAAAATGGCAGAAATGCTACCCATGTATCATAAACAGAATCGGTTCACACAGTACGATTTCTAAAAAATATCCTGGCAGACATAATCCTCTTACAAAGGAACTAGCCTATGTCTACCACATTTCTTCTTCCACTATCATTATCCCAGATAAAAACTTGGAAATCTTTAAAAATGGAAACAAAATTATAAATCTCATCTTTGATGGTAAGTAATACATTCGGTAATTTGGACTACCCTTTTCTGTGATTTCTTGATTACTTAGGAATACATAAATAACTAGATAACTACATGTATATTTTTGATAATATGGAATGCATGTTTGAGCATACTGAGGAAATTCTGCTTGAAGCCTGGGCTACAATTTGAGATGCATACCGCTCATGATACATCTATGAACAGATGCAAAGGTGTTTATCATTATCTTTGTGCTACACAGTTTCTAATTTTACATATGAAAACCAAGGCATCATTCAGCATAAAGTACATTATTTGCATGATATATTTGCATTTGTAAAACACCCACATTTACTTTTACTGCTTAATGGGCCTGGTTAAAATGGGCCACTCTGTATAATGGAGCACACTGGTTCCCAGCTCAATGGTGCTGATAAGAAAACGACTCCTTTTAGATGCAAATGAATCTACTAATCACAATTAAAATGGTGGAGTCCAGGAAAGCTGAGCAGCTGTTCCAAGAGCTCCAAGTCTAGGGCCAGTTTGGTTCCAGCTTCATCTCAGGAGCCGCCTGGGACGCCCCTGAGGAAATCTGTCCAGGGACCGACGGGATGAACTTGGCTTTTACAAAGGTAGTTGGGAACAGTCACAGGTAGCTCCCAAATCGGGTGATTGCAAGGGTGGTCGTCAGTCAAGTTCAGACAATATAACCAGAGAAGAAGGAAGGAGGACTGCATTTGTAAGACTGACGGAAGAAAGACAAGACACAAAAAATTAATGGAGGCATTTCCTTGAAATGGTGTAGTCATTATGGAAAACAGGGTGGTGGTTCCTCAAACAGTTACGCACAGAAACCCCACAGGATCCAGTAGTCCCACCTCTGGGTACAGACTCAAAAGAACGGAAAACAGGAACTCAGAGTTGCTCATACACCCATGTTCACAGAAGCATTATTCACAACAGGCGAAGGGCACAAAGCAACCCAAGTGTCCATGGGTGAAGAATGCATTAAAAAGTACTTGGTAAATACACACACTGGAATATTATTCAGCCTTCAAAGAAAAAGCAAATTTCAACACAGGCTATATAACATAGGTGAACCTTTGGGACATTATGCTAAGTGAAATAAGACTGTCACAAAAAGACATATACTGTGATTCTGCTTATATGAGGAACCCCGAGTGGTCAAGTTCATGGAAGACAGAAAGAAGACTAGTGGATGCCAGGGGCTGCTGGGAGAAGGGAATGGGGAGCTGTTTCATGTGTATGGAGTTTCAATTTTGCAAGATGAAGTTAGCTTTGGAGATGGGCGGCAGGCATGGTTGTACCACAATGTGAATGCCCTAAATGCCACCAAACTGTACACTTAACAAGGGCTAAGATGATAAATTAATGTGTCATTTACTGTAATTTTAACATAAACAGAAGCCAGCTAGCTAGATGAGTAAATAAATACACAGCCATTCCCTACGGGCCAGCCTGCTCCCCTGGGCTGAGGCTCTGGAAACAGGAGCTTGTTTACCTACCTTTTCTTAGACTCATCCATTTACTGAATAACATGTCTTTACACATACTATGGGAACAAAGCAATGAAGAAACTATCCTGTCCTCCAGGAGGGAAGGACATAGCTGGGTATGTAGATAAGAAGCCGGGGCTGTTTAGAGAACGACACACAGTTCTAGACTCTACTGCCCTTGGGTCCCTTGATCACTAAGCTATGACAGAAATTGGACACTGGTGCCTTCAGAACAACGACCCTCCTGATGGACAGAAACTATGGATGATCCCATCTCTTCCAGAGGTCTACCCTGATTTGATCTTCATCACTTCCTTCTTTGAGGTATGGAAGTGCCACCATCAACACACAGACTTTAACACCAACTGTCCTGACAGCTCTCCAGCTGCTTCCCTGGGGTAGCTACAGACCCTCCCAAAGTGTCATCCCCTTGTTGGGTGCTCAGCACAGGGGCTGGTAACTGGTTTGCTGTTCAGTCTCCAAGTCATGTCCGACTCTATGACTCCATGGGCTGCAGCACGGCAGGCTCCCTGTCCTTCACCATCTCTCTCAGCTTGCTCAAACTCATGCCCATTGGGGCCATCCAAATGTCTCATCCCCTGTTGTCCCCTTCTCTTCTGCCCTCAATCTTTCCCAGCATCAGGGTCTTTTCCTATGAGTTGGCTCTTTGAGTCAGGTGGCCAAAGTATTGGAGCTTCAGCTTCAGCACTGGTCCTTCAATGAATACTAGGCTTGATTTCCTTTAGGACTGACTGGTCTGATCTCCTTGCTGCCCAAGGGTCACTGGCACCTGCTTTATAAACACCAGTTATTATCACAGGCTAGAAAGCAGCCCCTCAAAATACATTCCAGGGGGTTGAAACCCAGAGATTTAGTCAAGGAAATTTCTCTGTCTTGGGGTAACTGCCCACACATACAAGTAACAAGAAGCCTCAAGGAGCAGCCTGTGTGAGGATGCAGGGCTGGGATGGAGTGGCCAAGAGTGACACAGGGACAGCTCCTGGGCCTTCCCCTCAGGCCATGCTGGGCTGCAGGCAAGTCCTGACTGAGGAAGGCCAGCCTTTCTCTCCTTCCCTAGGCAGTGGTCTTGGGGAAACCTTGATGGCTGTGTAAAGGGTCTCCAGCTTAACGGGCAAAGCCAGTTGGGGATCTGAAATAATGCCATATGGTGAGAGACAAATGACAAGTAACCTTTCCCCCAAAAATACTCCTTTAAGAAGAAAGTACCTCTTGAGTGAAAATATCATTTTGCCTTGAAATCCTTGGGCCAAAGGAGTGAGAAGGACTGGCCACACTCCTTTCTTCTGTTCCAGGACTGCAGTGTTGCTTTGAAGCCGAGACCACACATTGGGCTGACAAGGTTACCCATCGCTTTGATGTTGAAAAATAGGACTGGCACATCCTTCCAGAGGTCTACCCTGATTTGATCTTCATCACTTCCTTCTTTGAGGTATGGAAGTGCCACCATCAACACACAGACTTTAACACCAACTGTCCTGACAGCTCTCCAGCTGCTTCCCTGGGGTAGCTACAGACCCTCCCAAAGTGTCATCCCCTTGTTGGGTGCTCAGCACAGGGGCTGGTAACTGGTTTGCTGTTCAGTCTCCAAGTCATGTCCGACTCTATGACTCCATGGGCTGCAGCACGGCAGGCTCCCTGTCCTTCACCATCTCTCTCAGCTTGCTCAAACTCATGCCCATTGGGGCCATCCAAATGTCTCATCCCCTGTTGTCCCCTTCTCTTCTGCCCTCAATCTTTCCCAGCATCAGGGTCTTTTCCTATGAGTTGGCTCTTTGAGTCAGGTGGCCAAAGTATTGGAGCTTCAGCTTCAGCACTGGTCCTTCAATGAATACTAGGCTTGATTTCCTTTAGGACTGACTGGTCTGATCTCCTTGCTGCCCAAGGGTCACTGGCACCTGCTTTATAAACACCAGTTATTATCACAGGCTAGAAAGCAGCCCCTCAAAATACATTCCAGGGGGTTGAAACCCAGAGATTTAGTCAAGGAAATTTCTCTGTCTTGGGGTAACTGCCCACACATACAAGTAACAAGAAGCCTCAAGGAGCAGCCTGTGTGAGGATGCAGGGCTGGGATGGAGTGGCCAAGAGTGACACAGGGACAGCTCCTGGGCCTTCCCCTCAGGCCATGCTGGGCTGCAGGCAAGTCCTGACTGAGGAAGGCCAGCCTTTCTCTCCTTCCCTAGGCAGTGGTCTTGGGGAAACCTTGATGGCTGTGTAAAGGGTCTCCAGCTTAACGGGCAAAGCCAGTTGGGGATCTGAAATAATGCCATATGGTGAGAGACAAATGACAAGTAACCTTTCCCCCAAAAATACTCCTTTAAGAAGAAAGTACCTCTTGAGTGAAAATATCATTTTGCCTTGAAATCCTTGGGCCAAAGGAGTGAGAAGGACTGGCCACACTCCTTTCTTCTGTTCCAGGACTGCAGTGTTGCTTTGAAGCCGAGACCACACATTGCATAATAAAGATAATGCTGACAAGGTTACCCATCGCTGTTTTGAATGACTTTCAGAGAAAAATCTCAGTAATAGAACAAAAGTCACTATGTGCAATTCCTCTATCAAGAGATATAAACATTTAATCCAAGTTTTGGACACAGTTTGATTCCCCAGGCAATGCTGAAAAAAACCAATCCCAGACAGGAAAATGACCATCTGTGGGAAAACTGTGGTCCTCCCTTAACTCTGCATTTCCTTCCCTTGAGAGCCAGCCTCACCCTAGACCCACCAAGACGTAACAGCTGATTTTGGAAAGCTGATGCTATAGAGCCGGACACCTCTGTCCAGCAAGTTCTATCAAGGGTACCAAATCCAGGCGCTCAAAATGCTGAAGCTGCACATAACGGCAGAAAAGTTGATGTTTTTAAAAATATTTCTCCTATGGTTTAATGGATCTAGTTATAGTTGGCTTTGAAGTGACAAAAAGCAATTTTCCATTTCCAGAAAGCAATCTCTTACATCTGCCAAGGCAACAAATATTGTGACTGACATCAACATCTAGACTATGCCTTTGTCCCATTTCTCTCAACTGAGCATGCAGAGTTGGTCCTACATTCAAAGATGTTCCCCCTGTCCTCTCTTCCTACCCCGATCCCTGGCCACCTCCCTCAGCAGCTAGAGCAAGCCATGACTTGCTTGTGACTCTCTAATTCTCAAATCATCCTGTGCATACACTACACCCCACTCAGGAAAACCAGAGAAGAAACGACTGGGAAACCCAAGTAGACCGATTCTCTTCCCACACCACGGGGGCCAGAGCTTATGTAATTGACTCTTCCATACCTAAAACTTCACACCCATTTGATTCTTCCAGAACACTTACAGAAACATCCATTCCTCTCCTTAAAAGACAATGAGGCAAATAATGTGGCTAAGCTTCCTTAAAAGCATTAAAGTCAAGGAGAATATAGTTACAATAACGCTATTTCTTGGCCACAGCCACAAAAACAGTGGTGTCAGGACTGCGGTTTATGCAATTCCCTGGTACGTGATGACTGCTGGGAACATTTCTTCCTGGGTATAAACAGTCAGCCATGAAATTAAAAGATGCTCCTTCGAAGGAAAGCTATGACAAACCAGTGTGCATGTTAAGTCGCTTCAGTTCTGTCTGACTCTGTGACCCTATGGACTGTAGCTGGACAGGTTTCTCCGTCCATGGGATTCTCCAGGCAAGAATAAGGGAGCAGGTTGCCAGGCCCTCCTCCAGGGGATCTTCCTGACCCAGGGACTGAACCCACGTCTCTTATGTCTCCTGCACTGGCAGGTGGGCTCTTTACCACTAGTACCACCTGGGAAACCTAAAAACCAGAGACATCACTTTGCTGGCAAAGGTCTGTATAGTCAAAGCTATGGTTTTTCCAGTAGTTATGTACAGATGTGAAAGTTGGACCGTAAAGAAGGCTGAGTGCCGAAGAATTGATGTTTTCGAATTCTGGTGCTGGAGAAGACTCTTGAAAGTCCCTTGGACTGCAAGGAGATCAAACCAGTCAATCCTAAAGGAAAACAACTGTGAATACTCATTGGAAGGACTAAAACTAAAGCTCCAACACTATGGCTATCTGATCCAAAGAGCCGACTCATGCTGGCAAAGACTGAGGACAAGAGGAGAAGGAGAAGACAGAGGATGAGATGGTTGGATGGTATCACTGCGTCAATGGACAGACGTTTGTGCAAACTGTGGGAGACTGTGAAGCACAGGGAAGCCCGAGGTGTTACAGTCCATGGGGCCACAGAGTCAGATACAACTTAGTGACTGAACAACAACAACAACATGACCATGTAGGCAGGAGAGAGGGTTTCTGTTTTGTTCTGGACTTCCTTCTTTGAATTACCATGTAATTGAAGCCTGAAGCCTAAGTAGGAAGGCCTTAGCTTCCTGAAACTTTTGGGAGAACTCAACTCCCATGTGCAGACGCGGCTTCCTGGTACCTGGCCGTGAGGCTTAGTTATTCATGACACTCACTTACAAGTGTCCACTGACCACACGCCGTGCACACGTCACGTCCAGGGCTTGTACTGTCCTCACGAGTGCTGCATGGCTTGAGAACCCATGCAGGACGTAAGTCACGCCCCTACTCGCTCTGAATCGAGTTAGCAAAGGTCTTCCCATCACACTACTTCTGCATCTCCCAAGGCAATGCCTCAAGGGAGTCATGCACCACCAAATTTCAGAACCACGTCCCAGGCTCACCATTTCCTGGGATGACACTTTACATTCAAGACATTCTCACCATATGTGCATCCAATAAATCGCCACCACTTTATACCCACTTATGTATACACTTTCATCAGTAGCAACTTCATAGGAATTTTTATAAAATTCAGTCAACTGTATGTTCAAAATCATCTCCGAGCTCCCTGTGGGCTATGTCACTCCTGATTTTCCTAGCTCTGAGGTGACTGGCTTCATCTCCTACCATCTCTTGTTTAGGTTTTGTTTGTTTACATTTCCTTGTGTGGTTTTGTTTGTTTGTTGCTCTGGCCACTCCAAGCTGCTCAAAGGCTTCCAGACACACCAGAATGCCTCTGACCTCTGTCTTTCCTCACACAGCTGCCCCACATGAAACAATCCCTCCCTTTATCGTTCTCCTTGCAAATTCTTATGCCTTCTGAAAAACCGCTCCTCTTGTCTCCTTCCTGCCTTCGTCCATGCCCATGGCAGAGCTGGCTCTGCCATGCTATTCCCTCCAAGTATCACACTGTATTGCAATCAACTTGGTTATATGGTTGGACAGTGAACTGTGGGAGACTGTGAAGCACAGGAAGCCCGAGTGTTACAGTCCATGGGGCCACAGAGTCAGATACAACTTAGTGACTGAACAACAACAACAACATGACCATGTAGGCAGGAGAGAGGGTTTCTGTTTTGTTCTGGACTTCCTTCTTTGAATTACCATGTAATTGAAGCCTGAAGCCTAAGTAGGAAGGCCTTAGCTTCCTGAAACTTTTGGGAGAACTCAACTCCCATGTGCAGACGCGGCTTCCTGGTACCTGGCCGTGAGGCTTAGTTATTCATGACACTCACTTACAAGTGTCCACTGACAACACGCCTTGCACCGGCCACTCCCAGGGCTTGTACTGTCCTCACGAGTGCTGCATGGCTTGAGAACCCATGCAGGACGTAAGTCACGCCCCTACTCGCTCTGAATCGAGTTAGCAAAGGTCTTCCCATCACACTACTTCTGCATCTCCCAAGGCAATGCCTCAAGGGAGTCATGCACCACCAAATTTCAGAACCACGTCCCAGGCTCACCATTTCCTGGGATGACACTTTACATTCAAGACATTCTCACCATATGTGCATCCAATAAATCGCCACCACTTTATACCCACTTATGTATACACTTTCATCAGTAGCAACTTCATAGGAATTTTTATAAAATTCAGTCAACTGTATGTTCAAAATCATCTCCGAGCCCCCTGTGGGCTATGTCACTCCTGATTTTCCTAGCTCTGAGGTGACTGGCTTCATCTCCTACCATCTCTTGTTTAGGTTTTGTTTGTTTACATTTCCTTGTGTGGTTTTGTTTGTTTGTTGCTCTGGCCACTCCAAGCTGCTCAAAGGCTTCCAGACACACCAGAATGCCTCTGACCTCTGTCTTTCCTCACACAGCTGCCCCACATGAAACAATCCCTCCCTTTATCGTTCTCCTTGCAAATTCTTATGCCTTCTGAAAAACCGCTCCTCTTGTCTCCTTCCTGCCTTCGTCCATGCCCATGGCAGAGCTGGCTCTGCCATGCTATTCCCTCCAAGTATCACACTGTATTGCAATCAACTTGGTTATATGGTTGGACAGTGAACTCTGGGATGATGAAGAGGACCCTTCTGTTGGTCAAACATTCTCAATCGTTGGCGAAGAGCAGGTATTCAAAAAAGGCTGCTGAAAAAACGTGGCCTGATGATGTCTATAGAGCAGGTGTCAGGGTCTTCATTTTGCAGCTAAGAACACTTCATTCAGAAGGGTGAAGTCACAAGGGTCCTGTTGCTAGTAAGTCCCTCACGTTCTTCTCACTGCACCACAATGCTGATAAAACCCAACTCTCATTTCCTGTTGTCTCCTGAGTTCTGTGACCTACAGGAAATAGAAGTTTACCAGATGCTTCTGAGCATCTATACATCACCTTGTTTGGAGAATGGACACCTAGAAGGACAGTCCTATAATTCATCATTATCAGTGCATCGAGTTTAACTCGGAGCCCCGTCAGCCAAGCGCTAAATTAACAGTACTCTTCTCTGCAGAGGTGAGGGGGGCTCTGAACGGGCACAAGACGCCCACATGACTCTGAAGAAGAGATTTGCACACCCCTTTGTCTCCCACAGAAATGGACTCAAGAGTGCAGCACGGCATGAATGATCCTTTCTTTCCACTGTTTATAGTTGAAAGCAGCCGTTTTCAGCTTCTTGCCGGTGATCACTCCGCTAAAAATAGCTTTGATGCTGTCACATGCAAACTTCAGCAGAACCTGAAAGCATTTCCCTTTTAGTTCTGAGCGGGTTCAACTTTAAAAGAGACGCAGCTGTTAACATACTCCAGCGTGTTTACATGATGCTGAAGTAGTCTGGCTTGTAGTGGAAAAAAAAAAAAAAAAACACTAAAAAGGGACAGAGATGGGTTTGCAGCCTCTGGTGACGATAGTTCTTTCTGCTGAACTGGAGCCCGAGAGAACAGTGGGGTTGATGGGGAAAATCCAAAATGCCCGGCTTGAAGGGGGAACTGCTATAACGAAGGCCAAAGAGAGATGCTTCCTGCCATGTGAGCGTCCTCTCTCTGCTTGAGGGGAGGGGAAGGTAGCCAAGAAAATGGTACTTTAAGAGAACAGGACTTACAAACAAAGGACTATTTTTAGAAATCAAGGAAACAAAGGACGAAGCATATTCAACATCTTGGCCATCCCTTAGACACCTCATACTGGTTCACTGGGCAACTGTTCCTCTCTGGATGTCTGCGGAAAACCAGCCCCAAACCAAAGGGAAAGCAGTGCATAGGCCTGGGGACTGGAGGAAACCTGAACTTGAACCTTCACACCAGTTCCTCCCCTTCTGGCCCAAAGGCTCTGCTTGCTGTGTTTCCCCTATCTTCTGTCCAGGGTACAAGACTTCAGTGAGAAAACATACACCAAGTGCCTGGTGGGTTGTGTGACCCCTAACAGACAATCCAGTGTCCTTTAGAAACATGCGACCAGAAAAGAGAGGGTCTGGGGTCAAGTTTGGAATAACAACAGTTTCATTAACAGAAAAAAAAAAAAAGCACCCACTGAATAAACAGGTTTTATCCTCCTTCTTAATTCTAATATCCAAAGGATGACTCACACTATATTTGCTTATGAAGTGAGAACTGATTTTCTGAGGTTCTGTCCTAGAAAACTTTTGCATGGAGCCTGGCTGAGTTGAGTTGACCCCGCAGGGGGACAAGGACCCTGGCGGCCACAGGACATATCACACCGGCAGGGTGCTCTCACTGCCAGCCTCCAGGAGATGGAGACCAAGGTCAAGGACAGCGAGGTGGTGGCACCTGCCCACGAACCAGAGTCCTCACATGGGACATTCATGTTGAAGTCCACATACATTTCACAACCCGTAATTTAACAGAAGCCTCAGATTCTTTTAAGGAGACCTGGAGAAAACAATACCTCTATTACATCACGGTCCCAGTCTATGAGCTTTAAGGCTGTGAGTAGACCATCTGACTCAAGCACAAGAATGAACAGGCTTCTTAAACATGCTATAAATTTTAGTGGCACATCAAGGTTATATTAGTCGAGAAATTTATCACCTAAGTTGTATGTGTTTGAACAACAGAACAGACTTTATATACTGCTGCATCTTTAACACTCATTTTTTTGGTTAACAAGACAAAAGAATTTACAGTTACTGCCAAGAGCTTGCTGGCAGCTAATACCCCCATTAGACGTTGCCTGGCAACAGTCAAGCATGCTTCCTCCCAAATCAGGAAGAACCAGCGCTAAATCTAGACTAATTACAAAATGGGACAAATACTTAAAAGCTTTATATTTATTAAGGATTTGAGGAGGCTATCCTAATAAGAGTGATTCCTATTAAACAAATTTAACTAACTGCAACACATATCTGGCTTTGTTTTGTTGTCCCATGTTAGGCAGATCATTTTAGGAAACCTGGATGTTTTTGGAGCTTTCTTAATTTCTCCAAATATTGTACCAAACAAAGCCATATGCTTACATTCTGTAGAAGCAGGTCTTTTGCGTACTTCTCTAAGACTAAGGAAGAAAAGAAGTGTCAGAGACACTTAAGCCTTTTAAAACACACATATCTGCAAAGAAATTAGGAGGTCATGATTACTCCTCACAACTCTTACAGAGATATCTGGAAAGAACTCTCAGCAGCCTTCTACCTTCATTCCTGCTTTCATCTGCATTCTCGAGTCTCTCTTTCAACAGTCACTCAATAGAGTTCTCTGCGTGGCGAACATGCCCAGAGTCTTTTTCAGAGTCCACAATGCTGGCCTCCCTGCCAAAGAAGCTGTGTAGCCGGTGGCAAGATTCTGACTAATCGAAGTTCTAAAGTTAAAAGGCCTGGCTTTCTCCCCAAGAATGGAGGCAGGAGGAGCAGAACCCAAAACACACAAACACACAAGCATGCACCCACACACATACACTGTAAGGCATACCATAGAATTTGGCTCTTTTTCACATGCAAATGTAGAAAGATTTTATATCTACAGATCTTAAGTAATCTTAATCTTATCACGCTGGTCACCAGCCACCCAACTCTACTCTTGGGCAGTGGTGGTGGTTTAGTTGCTCAGTTGTGTCCGACTCTTTTGTGACCCCATGGGCTGTAGACCTCCAGGCTCCTCTGTCCGCGGTGTTTTTCCAGGCAAGAATATTGGAGTGGGTTGCTATTCCCTTCTACAGGGGATCATCCCGACTCAGGAACTGAATCTGCATCTCCTGTGTCTCCCACATCGCAAGTGGACTACCCACTGAGCTATCAGGGAAGCCTATGGTATATAGGGATATTCTCCCCGAAAGATCTCTTCTCGGCCTTTTGGGTAAGATCAAGTGTAACAGGGGAGCCTCCTTGATGGCAATAAAGACTCAGCCCGGCCAATGCAGGAGACTCAAGAGATGCACATTCTGATCCTGGGTGGAGAAGATCCCCTAGAGAAGGAAATGGCATCCCAGTATTCTTGCCTGGAGAATCGCATGGACAGAGGACCCTGGTGGGCTACAGTCCACTTGGTCACAAAGAGCTGAACACAACCGAGCACAATCCACAAAACACATGACACCAACTTCAGAGGCAGTACCGGATAGGGTTTTGCAAATTATGGACCAAAACTGACTGCCCCAGAGGTAAGAATGTCCTTTACACAGTTAAATGGTTGAAATTAAAAAGTCCAAAAAATTCTATTTCATGACACACGAAATTCATACAAAATTCAAATTGCAGGGTACACAAATAAAAGTTTATTGGTATACAACACTCTTTCATTTAGGTATACATCTATTTCATACTAAGTATTTAGTATTTGTCCTTTACAATGAAAGTCTACAGATCTCTGAAGTGGAAAAAAAACCAGAAACATTTTAGTTTTTGAAAAAGAAACTGATTTGGGATCAACTTAACATGTGACCAAAACAACACAAATGACCCATTTCCTACCAAATAGCCTTGAGTCCGTGCTGCTTAGTGAAGACACTACCAAAGATTCCAGAACACGGTTCCCATGGAATGCTCATTTAATTAGTGTTAAATTAAATCCTCGTTAGTTGGAATCTTTTTGATTCAGCTAACCAGTCCACCCTCCCCTTACACACACATAAATTCTCTTCAAAGTGTTTATCTTAGACTGTTTCTCCTGTATCTTGTTGTTAGTGGAACAATCTGGTTAACTCATCAGATGGTCTCTGGAAATCTACACCATCTTTTAGAAGGAAATCATTTTATTATTAAAAACAAACACCAGGACTGTTTTTGGCCTGAGAGGAATATGGAATCAATTACATTCTGTGTGTAAACAAGCCTGCTGAGCAGATAAGGCTGTGTGGTTCATGAACTTTGTTACAAAAGTGCTGGTTCAGATGAAAACATGGATATGCTCTCATTCAAGTCTGAAACAGTCCAAGGACACTTTGCTTTTGCTACCCTCTCCCTTGGGTCCTCCATTTCCCAAGCTAGAGTATTTTCCTGAAGCTCACTGGCAGGTTGCACTTTCCCTTATACTTAGGAAAGACACATGATTTGTACCATATTATGGCCTATGTTTTTTGCATAACTGTGGTCCTCACCATCAGACCATCCTTCCCAATTCTACTGTCCACAGAGCTTTGAGAAAGTGCCATTTTTCAAGCTTTCCAGGATCACTTACAACAAATCCTAAAGCATTCTCCATGAATCAAAATGCAAAGGCTAGATAAAGGTAACTTTTTGACACTCTGCACCTGATATAAGAAAGAGGAAAGACCTCCAAGTTTTGTCACTATTGAAGACTATGGCAATTTTGGAGGAAGAGTTTAAGAGTAATTAACATCAAAATAAAAATTGTACTTATCGCCTTGATCCTGTTGGATAGAACTAGCTCTCCCTAAATGAACCTGTATCTTCTGGAATTACCTCAGTTGTACCGGAGCTTCCCTGGTGACTCAGACAGTAAAGAATTGACTTGCAGTGCAGGTGATTCGGGTTCAGTCCCTAGATGGGGAAGATCCCCTGGGGGATGGCATGGGAAACCACTCTAGTATTCTTGCCTGGTGAATCCCGTGGACAGAGGAGTCTGGGTGGGCTACAGTCCATGGGGTTACAAAGAATCAGACAAAACTAAGTGACTAACACTTTCACAGTTGTACTATACCATTCTCTGCAGACAGACCCAGTTGTAGGGCCCCACAGCCCATGGTTTTCTCTGAAAATAATCCTGATTTTTCCAGACCAAAGTGGGTGAAGTGCTATTTTGTGACTTGGGACATCTTTGAACTTGGTGATCTTCTGGCCCACACTCCTCCAGAAAATGCCCTCCCTGGCACATGGAGGCAAAGTGGTCATGCTTTATACCACGAACGCCTACATCAATGGCCACGGCTGACTGGGCCTGGGTGAAACCTGACCCAGTTCCAAACAAGGTGAGCCATTCAGACACTCAGGCCTGGATGTATAGGAAGCAAAGCTGGAAGGAGCAAAGGAGCCTAGTTAGAAGACAGGTGAATGGAGCCACAGGCAAAGGAGGGCTGAGAGGACTGAGCAACAGGTACATAAAACTCCTGAGGGAGCTCCCTGAACTTCCTGTTGCAGATGGCAGACTGCATTGCAGCTTCCATGCATGTGTTATGGGACTTCCCTGATCACTACAAATCCTTGTGGTAGGGGTTTTCTTTCTCTCTTTTTTTCTTTTTGCATATGTGTGTGTGTCTTCACACACACACACACACACACACACACACACGCTTAGTTGCTAAGTCATGTCTAACTCTTGTATGACTCCAAAGACTGTAGTGTAGCTCTCCAAGTTCCTCTGTCCATGGTATTTTCCAGGCAAGAATATTGCACTGGGTTGCCATTTCCTTTTCCAGGGGATCTTCCTGACCTAGGGATTGAATCTGCATCTCCTGCATTGGCAGGCAGATTCTTTAACATTAAGCCACCTGGGAAGCCCATGTATATGTGTGTGTATATATATATATATATATATATGTCTATGTGTGTGTGTATATATATATTAAGCTTGTTAATGTGATGGATGATATCAAGTTACTTTCTTAATATTTATTTATGTATTTGGTTGTGTCAGGTCTTAGCTGCAGCACAAGGACAGGACCTTCTTCTCAGCACGCAAGATCTACGCTGCAGCATGTAGACGCTAGAGCATGTGGGCTCAGTAGTTGTGGTGCAAAGGCTTAGCTGTCCTGTAGCATGTGGGATTTTAGTTCCTCAACCAGGGATCAAACCTATGTCCCCTGTGCGGCAAGGTGGACTCTTAAACCACTGGCTCATCAGGGAAGTCCCTGATATCGAATTTTGAATGATGAACCAGCTTTGCATACCTAGGATAAATCCCACTTAGTCATGGTGTATAGCTCTTCTTACACAGTTTGATTTTATTTTCTAATATTTTGTTAAGGATTTTTGCATCTATATTCATGAGTGATACTGGTCTACAGTTTTCTTTTCTTGTAATATCTTCTTCCAACTTGGGTATTTGGGTAATGCTGGCTTCAGAATGAGTTACAAAGTGTTTTCTCTGCTTCTGTTCTCTGAAAAGAAACTGGAGGGAATTATAATTTCTTAACTATTTTGTAGAATTCACCAGTGAGGCCGTCTAGGCCTGGGGCTTTCTGTTTGAGAAGCTTATTAATTATTGATTCAATTCCTTTAATAGACAGGAGCCTATTCAGAGTGCCTACTTCTTCCTGTGTGAGTTTTAGCAAATTGCATCTTTCAAGGAATTTGTTCATTTAATCTAAGTTATAAAATTTGCAACCAAAGAGTGGTTCATAATACTCTTCTATGATGACTTTTAATGTCCATAGGATCTGTATTGATGTCCTTTATTTCGTATGTTATATTACTAATCTGTGTCTTCTCTTTGTTTTTCTTAGTTAGCCTGGCTAGAGGCTTGTCGATTTTATTGATCTCTTCAAAGAAACGGCTTTCGGTTTTAGAGATTTTTCTCTACAGACTTCCTGTTTTTAATTTCATTAATTTCTGTGCTAATCTTTTTTCTTCTGCTTTCTTTGGATTTAATATTCTCTTCTTTTTCTAGTTTCCTAAGGTGGAAACACAGATCACTGCTTTTAGATTTTACTTCTTTTCTAATAAATCTTTTTGATGCTATAAATTTCTAAGCACTGCTTTCCCACAAAACTTCCCACTGTATCCTACAAATTTTGATAACTTGCGGTTTCATTTTCATTTAAAGTATTTTAAAATTCCTCTATTCTAAAATGTATCTTAAGAGTCCTTCTTTGACTTGCGTTAGCAATCAGTGTACTATTTTATCTCTATGTAGCATGGCATTTTCCAATTACCAATCTTGGTGAATGTTCCATGTGATTTTGAGAAGAAGGTTTAATCTGTTGTTGGATGAATTAGGCCATGGATGTCCATTATATCCAATGGGCTGATGGTGATACTAAGTTCAACTTTGTCCTCACTGATTTTCTGCCTCTTGGATCCATTCACTTACGAGAAAGTAGTGTTGAAATCTTCAACTTAAGAAAGTGGACTCATCTATTTCTCTTTGCAATTCTACTAGTTTTTGCCTCACATAGTTTGACACTATGTTGCTAGGCACATACACGTTAAGTGACCACCCCCTTACCATTATATAATACCCTTCTTTATCCCTGATAATTTGCTTTGGTTTCAAGTCTGCTTTGTTTGAAATTAATATAGCTACCCTAGCTTTCTTCCAGTATATTTTCCTCTCTCTCTTTAATTTTACTCCATGTTTGTCTTTATACCAAAGAGGTTTCTTGTAGACAATGCAAAGTTGGCTCTTGTGTCTTAATTCACTGTCATTATCTCCTTTTATTTGGTGCATTCAGACTACTTCTTCCTGTGTGAGTTTTAGCAAATTGCATCTTTCAAGGAATTTGTTCATTTAATCTAAGTTATAAAATTTGCAACCAAAGAGTGGTTCATAATACTCTTCTATGATGACTTTTAATGTCCATAGGATCTGTATTGATGTCCTTTATTTCGTATGTTATATTACTAATCTGTGTCTTCTCTTTGTTTTTCTTAGTTAGCCTGGCTAGAGGCTTGTCGATTTTATTGATCTCTTCAAAGAAACGGCTTTCGGTTTTAGAGATTTTTCTCTACAGACTTCCTGTTTTTAATTTCATTAATTTCTGTGCTAATCTTTTTTCTTCTGCTTTCTTTGGATTTAATATTCTCTTCTTTTTCTAGTTTCCTAAGGTGGAAACACAGATCACTGCTTTTAGATTTTACTTCTTTTCTAATAAATCTTTTTGATGCTATAAATTTCTAAGCACTGCTTTCCCACAAAACTTCCCACTGTATCCTACAAATTTTGATAACTTGCGGTTTCATTTTCATTTAAAGTATTTTAAAATTCCTCTATTCTAAAATGTATCTTAAGAGTCCTTCTTTGACTTGCGTTAGCAATCAGTGTACTATTTTATCTCTATGTAGCATGGCATTTTCCAATTACCAATCTTGGTGAATGTTCCATGTGATTTTGAGAAGAAGGTTTAATCTGTTGTTGGATGAATTAGGCCATGGATGTCCATTATATCCAATGGGCTGATGGTGATACTAAGTTCAACTTTGTCCTCACTGATTTTCTGCCTCTTGGATCCATTCACTTACGAGAAAGTAGTGTTGAAATCTTCAACTTAAGAAAGTGGACTCATCTATTTCTCTTTGCAATTCTACTAGTTTTTGCCTCACATAGTTTGACACTATGTTGCTAGGCACATACACGTTAAGTGACCACCCCCTTACCATTATATAATACCCTTCTTTATCCCTGATAATTTGCTTTGGTTTCAAGTCTGCTTTGTTTGAAATTAATATAGCTACCCTAGCTTTCTTCCAGTATATTTTCCTCTCTCTCTTTAATTTTACTCCATGTTTGTCTTTATACCAAAGAGGTTTCTTGTAGACAATGCAAAGTTGGCTCTTGTGTCTTAATTCACTGTCATTATCTCCTTTTAATTGGTGCATTCAGACTACTGACATTCAAAGTGATTACTGATACAACTGGATTAAAATCTATATATTAGTGTTTTCCATTCATTGTTGTGTCCTTTGTTCTTATTTTCACCCTCTATTCTTTTTCTGCTTTTGGAGGTTTTGATGGAATGTTTCACCTAATTCTATTTTCTCTCTTCTCTTAGTATATCAGTTCTACTTCTTTTTCTTACTTGTAAAATGGCTGTCCTTGTTCCTTATATTCAAGAGCCCACACTAAAAGGACAAGTTTGAGGTCTTCCCTCCAATTTCACTCCTTATTAGCCCTTGAGCCTCACGAGGCCTTGTCCTCTGGTGAGTTTAAGGGTTGGACTTGCATTTTTCTACAGCCACTTTGGACTAACATTCTGCAGTCCCACTCCTATGCTTTTCAGAGGGCATCCAGCACCACCACTTCATCTTGCAGTCTAGAGGACAGATCAGGAGAAGCTCTGCACAGCCATGCACTGATCAGGAGCAGAGGGAGACCTGGAAACCAGGTCACTGCTGTTTCCATTACACAGCCTGCCTCTGTTATTAGAATTAAAAATTTATTTAAAAAGGGTAGGGAGGAATTTCATTTAAAAGTTCATGCTTGAAGCAAAGAGGAATTTAAGTAACACCTGCATTAACTTGGGCACAGTGAACCATTTCAGTAACAGCAAAACCCAAACAAGAGTGGGGAGGAGATGCCCCTTATCCAAGGTGTCGGGATGGAGTCTCAGGCATTCTGCCTTCTGAGTGTGCAGTTTATTCCCTTTGCAGCAAGCTGATGCTGGATCCTCAGAGTAAGTTCCACAGTGCACTGAGGAACCATTTATCTGACTTAATACCAAAGTGGCAGGCTTGAAGCTCCCCTCACTCATTAAAAAGACAAGAGCCCCACTAAGATCTGCTAAGAGTGACTGATGGCCTGAGTAGGCTTTGGTTTCAATTTTTTAATATAGCTACCCTAGCTTTCTTCCAGTATATTTTCCTCTCTCTCTTTAATTTTACTCCATGTTTGTCTTTATACCAAAGAGGTTTCTTGTAGACAATGCAAAGTTGGCTCTTGTGTCTTAATTCACTGTCATTATCTCCTTTTAATTGGTGCATTCAGACTACTGACATTCAAAGTGATTACTGATACAACTGGATTAAAATCTATATATTAGTGTTTTCCATTCATTGTTGTGTCCTTTGTTCTTATTTTCACCCTCTATTCTTTCTCTGCTTTTGGAGGTTTTGATGGAATGTTTCACCTAATTCTATTTTCTCTCTTCTCTTAGTATATCAGTTCTACTTCTTTTTCTTACTTGTAAAATGGCTGTCCTTGTTCCTTATATTCAAGAGCCCACACTAAAAGGACAAGTTTGAGGTCTTCCCTCCAATTTCACTCCTTATTAGCCCTTGAGCCTCACGAGGCCTTGTCCTCTGGTGAGTTTAAGGGTTGGACTTGCATTTTTCTACAGCCACTTTGGACTAACATTCTGCAGTCCCACTCCTATGCTTTTCAGAGGGCATCCAGCACCACCACTTCATCTTGCAGTCTAGAGGACAGATCAGGAGAAGCTCTGCACAGCCATGCACTGATCAGGAGCAGAGGGAGACCTGGAAACCAGGTCACTGCTGTTTCCATTACACAGCCTGCCTCTGTTATTAGAATTAAAAATTTATTTAAAAAGGGTAGGGAGGAATTTCATTTAAAAGTTCATGCTTGAAGCAAAGAGGAATTTAAGTAACACCTGCATTAACTTGGGCACAGTGAACCATTTCAGTAACAGCAAAACCCAAACAAGAGTGGGGAGGAGATGCCCCTTATCCAAGGTGTCGGGATGGAGTCTCAGGCATTCTGCCTTCTGAGTGTGCAGTTTATTCCCTTTGCAGCAAGCTGATGCTGGATCCTCAGAGTAAGTTCCACAGTGCACTGAGGAACCATTTATCTGACTTAATACCAAAGTGGCAGGCTTGAAGCTCCCCTCACTCATTAAAAAGACAAGAGCCCCACTAAGATCTGCTAAGAGTGACTGATGGCCTGAGTGTCCCCAGGCACTCCAGATGGCATGCAGTCACTACATTTACCTGAAAGGGGAATTCTCTTGTTGTCAAATCACCAGACCTAGGGCAAGCCCTGTTCTCTAAATATGGTTCCTATTCCAAGCCTGATGTCACAAACTTTACTCATGGTAAAAATAAAACATCAGGACATCAGCAGACACTCTTGGCCAGCCAGCATTCATTTCCTCTTCTTTCAATAATCTCTCCCCAAATTCCCTTGGATGCCAACCTTTCTCAAGTGCAAGGTTAGCATAAATCAAGAGATTGAATACCATCCCCCGTTCTAACAACTGGTCCTTAGGCAGATGGCAGTCAGATTCAAATCCGGACTGGGAGAGCCTCTCTTTTTCGCACTGGCTTTGACCTTCAAGGATTCATGTCAGGTCGAGCAGCTACCTGCCTCCTTGAGAAGAAAAGCCCAAGGATGGAAAGTGAGGAATCATGGCTGCCGGAGCCAAGGAACAACCTTTTCCTATTTTATGAACACTCTAACTGGAGAAACCGAATAGATTTCCTTGTGTTCTTGAGTCATTTCAAGTCATATTTTCTCTCAATTGTAAATTTAGTACTAACTGCTACACTGATAGTTCAAATGGAGATTAAGATCACGTTTTTCACCACTTGCTTTAAGAAAAGGGTCTGCCATGGAAATGAAGTTTACAGATGGGGCTGAAGAGAGAAATGTGCTTTCACTAGGTAAAAAGCATTGGAGCACCACTGACACCCATTATTAACTGCTAACAAGAGAGTTTAACCTATTTTTATTTGGGGTTGAATGGCCAATAAATATCCTAAAACTTGGCAACCCTTGAGTAAGCATATAGCTGACAAGAGAAATCCTACAAGCTTGTATCTTTAAAAATAAGCTATATGGTAATCCAAAGAGTATGAGCCTAGCATAAGACTAGACAGGAACTCAGTGAAAGAAAAGGACCATCAAAAATGAACAAGAGGCTTTATCCAAAAACAGGGCCTGGAGGACTGTATGGCCCCATGGATGGTAGCCTTCCTCTGTCCGTGGAATTCTCCAAGCAGAAATACTGGAGTGGGTAGCCATTTCCTTCTCCAGAGGATCTTCCCGACCCAGGGATGGAACCCAGGTCTCCTGCATTTCAGGCAGATTCTATACCATCTGAGTCACAAATAAAGCCCCGAGAAAAAATACAGCTGGCCAAATATAGAAAGAACCCACGGGGAAAGTATGGATCTCAACAAGAAGGAAATTAAAGAAAATCAAGGCAAAAAAATATCTATACCAATTAGATTAGTAGGTATTTAAAAGACTGACTCCAACACAAAAGCTCTAATACTTTGGCCACCTGATGCAAAGAGGCAACTTAATTGCCAAAGACCCTACTACTGGGAAAAACTGAAGGCAGGAGTAAAAGGGGACAGCAGAGGATGAGATGGCTCCATAGCATCACCAACTCAATGGACATGAGTCTGAGCAAACCCTGGGAGAAGATGAAGGGCAGGGAGCCTGGTGTGCTGCAGTTCATCCATGGGGTCTCAAAGAGTCAGACATAACTTAGAGACTGAGCAACAACAACAAAAGACTGACAAGACCCAGGAATGGCCGAGTAGTCAAAGTATTGGCAGGATTGGGGAAGAAGAGGGGTGAGAAATTTGGATATATACGTATATCTAAAAAGTCTGTCTCTTTGGCCTAGCAATTCTGCTTCCAGGAGTCAATCAATACAGGCCACAGGCCACTGATCAAGAATCCTGGACCTAGTAGAAAACAGGCCCTTCCAAATCCCACCCCCTTGCTGGCTGTTGGACACTAGGAAAGTTGTTTACCTGCATTCAGTTTTAGTCCTTTTTGTAAAATGAAGTCATTTGTCAAATGGAGATGGGCAAGCACCTAGGCGATTAAATTATGTATTTATGGGACATTTCTTGGTCGTCCAGTGGTTGAGAATCCATCTTACAATGCAGGAGATGTAGGTTCAATCCCTGGTCAGGGAACTAGGATCCCACATACCATGGGGCAGTCCAAGAGTCTCAATTAGAAATGTCGGTATGCCAAAACTAGAGAAATGTCCACATGCTACAACAAAGGCCCAGAGCAGTCAAAATTTAAAATGTATTTATGTACTGAGCCATGTCCTGGCATAAAGAAAGTGTACCAGAGTGACCAGCTCTAGTAGAGATGTCCCACCCACAGCCTCAGAACCAGGACCTCACTCCCTCTCCCTCCAGGTCCCATGAGGGCTACGGGAAGAGCTCACACCTGGCCCTTCCTCCAGAACTGCCTTGGCAGAGGGCCATGAGAGGCCTTCAAGTGACAGACTGACATCCCACAGAGACCCAAGAGGCCAACTCCGCCAGGGTGCTTTTTCAGAACTATCTTTGTGGGCTGGAGCTTCTATCAGCTCAGAGTTCCTTCTTGAGTGTTAACATCCGATTTGTGCTGATCCAACCATGCTCTCCCTGGGGGCCCTCTAGGACTGGGAGTGCCCATCGATCTCTGAGCCAGATGGCTCAAGCCTTTGTAGCATGGCTGGGCAGAGAGAGAATGGTGCTAAGGAGGTCCATGAGCACTAGGGAGCAGGGCATCTAATCCACTGACAGTCCCCATCCCAGGAGATGGTACAGAGGAGAAACGCAACAAGAGCTGACCAGAGTCCAACTGCTTTCATTTCTAGCAAGTCCTCAGATAAACACCTGGATGCAGACTGCTTCCTCAAGAGCTGACATCCACCCACTTCCCGTGTTCACACCAACAGAAGGGCCCTGCCAATGGCTCTGTCTTGGCCTTGTGGCTTGCTGTGGCCTAGCTTCTCCCAGGAGTCAATCAATACAGGCCACAGGCCACTGATCAAGAATCCTGGACCTAGTAGAAAACAGGCCCTTCCAAATCCCACCCCCTTGCTGGCTGTTGGACACTAGGAAAGTTGTTTACCTGCATTCAGTTTTAGTCCTTTTGTAAAATGAAGTCATTTGTCAAATGGAGATGGGCAAGCACCTAGGCGATTAAATTATGTATTTATGGGACATTTCTTGGTCGTCCAGTGGTTGAGAATCCATCTTACAATGCAGGAGATGTAGGTTCAATCCCTGGTCAGGGAACTAGGATCCCACATACCATGGGGCAGTCCAAGAGTCTCAATTAGAAATGTCGGTATGCCAAAACTAGAGAAATGTCCACATGCTACAACAAAGGCCCAGAGCAGTCAAAATTTAAAATGTATTTATGTACTGAGCCATGTCCTGGCATAAAGAAAGTGTACCAGAGTGACCAGCTCTAGTAGAGATGTCCCACCCACAGCCTCAGAACCAGGACCTCACTCCCTCTCCCTCCAGGTCCCATGAGGGCTACGGGAAGAGCTCACACCTGGCCCTTCCTCCAGAACTGCCTTGGCAGAGGGCCATGAGAGGCCTTCAAGTGACAGACTGACATCCCACAGAGACCCAAGAGGCCAACTCCGCCAGGGTGCTTTTTCAGAACTATCTTTGTGGGCTGGAGCTTCTATCAGCTCAGAGTTCCTTCTTGAGTGTTAACATCCGATTTGTGCTGATCCAACCATGCTCTCCCTGGGGGCCCTCTAGGACTGGGAGTGCCCATCGATCTCTGAGCCAGATGGCTCAAGCCTTTGTAGCATGGCTGGGCAGAGAGAGAATGGTGCTAAGGAGGTCCATGAGCACTAGGGAGCAGGGCATCTAATCCACTGACAGTCCCCATCCCAGGAGATGGTACAGAGGAGAAACGCAACAAGAGCTGACCAGAGTCCAACTGCTTTCATTTCTAGCAAGTCCTCAGATAAACACCTGGATGCAGACTGCTTCCTCAAGAGCTGACATCCACCCACTTCCCCGTGTTCACACCAACAGAAGGGCCCTGCCAATGGCTCTGTCTTGGCCTTGTGGCTTGCTGTGGCCAACAAGACATTAGGAAATAGGATGCCTGCAGAGACAGAAAGGGCTTTCCAGGTGGCGCTGGTGGTTAACAGTCCACCTGTCAAAGCAGGAGCCACAACAAACTCCGGTTCAATCCCTGGGCTGGAAAGATCCCCAGTAGCAGGAAATGGAAACCTGCTCTAGTATTCTTGCCTGGTGAATCCTATGGACAGAGAGCCTGGCGGGCTTCAGTTCATGGGGTCACAGAGAGTTGGACATGACTGAGTGACTAAGCAGCAAGCAGCAGAGACTGAGAAAGTGCTTGCCTATTGGGGCAATGTGATCTCTTTTGTGGCTGGGAACCCTTCTACCACCATGTGAATCAGCTTGAAATAGCTTCCCCCAAGATGTGACAGCCCATGGAGAGAGGCCCCTGTGGTCCCCATCAGCCCAGTTGAGGTCCAAATTCACAAGACAACCCAGCCAAAACAACACGGAACAGAGATGACAAGGTGCCAATACCCGAACACTGAGCAAAGGGATGACTTCTTGTACATCACTTAGTCTGGGGTGTTTGTTACACAGCAGAAGCTAAGTGATACAAAGATGTCTATAACAGAATCTGCACAGCAGACCACGATCCCAGGACTATGAAGGAAATTCAAGATGCAGCTTTACATGTAAATGCCTGATGTGAATAAGGAAAGCAGTAACAGCAATCCTGGAACACCTTCTGTAATCTGGCCTCTAGCAGTTACTACAAGGAGTTCATGGGACAAAACTGCCTCCATGCAGCACACCGCCTTACACTCAGCAGCAACTTACATCAACCCATCCCCCCAACTCCATGATGCAAGATTTGGTAATGGCCAGTGCAGTTCTCAGACACCTGTTAGGATGCAAGGGTCCTGGGAGATGGTGCTGGCGCCAACATCTATTTCCTCTCCCTCTGTATCCCTTCTATCTCAGAGAGCCTGGAGGAAATCTAGCCACCCTGGAGAGAATCCTTCAGAAATCGTGAAGCAATCATTGTATCGTCTTAAAGTCACAAATCCCGTTAAGAAGCTCAAAATGTTACTCTAGAGAAGGACAAGTTTCCACACGGGTTAAAGACTAAGGGTCCCCTAGGAAGACTTCTCTCTCATGATGGCTTCTTGGATGGATGTGCACACCAAATCGTGACACTTCGCTGCCTCTTTCTGAGGGATCAGAAATGATGGAAAAGCATGAATTTGGTCACTTTGCTTAAAAAATTTTGGTGTGTCTCTTCTCCCACCTGAGTCCTTTGCACAATGTGCCACCAGTCACCCCATATTCGTCTCATACTCTCAGTTTAATTGACCATTGTTGCTCAGTCATGCCCAGCTCTTTGCCACCCCATTGACTGCAGCATGCCAGGTTTCCCTGTCCTTCACTATCTCCCAGAGTTTACTCAAACTCACATCCACTGAGTCGATGATGCCATTCAACCATCTCATCCTCTGTCCCCCAGTTCTCCTTCTGCCCTTAGTCTTTCCCAGCATCAGGGTCTTTTCCATGATATTACAACATCTTATATCCCCCAAGCTGTTTGTGCTTGTGTTAAAGCATAAACCATGCTTTTACTAACGCTCTCTTCCTCCTTCCCTTCCTCACTGCCTCATTTATTCATCCATCCATTCATTGAGCAACTGATTAAAGAGCCATAGCCACATACAAGGGGGATGATACTCATAACAGAATCTGCACAGCAGACCACGATCCCAGGACTATGAAGGAAATTCAAGATGCAGCTTTACATGTAAATGCCTGATGTGAATAAGGAAAGCAGTAACAGCAATCCTGGAACACCTTCTGTAATCTGGCCTCTAGCAGTTACTACAAGGAGTTCATGGGACAAAACTGCCTCCATGCAGCACACCGCCTTACACTCAGCAGCAACTTACATCAACCCATCCCCCCAACTCCATGATGCAAGATTTGGTAATGGCCAGTGCAGTTCTCAGACACCTGTTAGGATGCAAGGGTCCTGGGAGATGGTGCTGGCGCCAACATCTATTTCCTCTCCCTCTGTATCCCTTCTATCTCAGAGAGCCTGGAGGAAATCTAGCCACCCTGGAGAGAATCCTTCAGAAATCGTGAAGCAATCATTGTATCGTCTTAAAGTCACAAATCCCGTTAAGAAGCTCAAAATGTTACTCTAGAGAAGGACAAGTTTCCACACGGGTTAAAGACTAAGGGTCCCCTAGGAAGACTTCTCTCTCATGATGGCTTCTTGGATGGATGTGCACACCAAATCGTGACACTTCGCTGCCTCTTTCTGAGGGATCAGAAATGATGGAAAAGCATGAATTTGGTCACTTTGCTTAAAAAATTTTGGTGTGTCTCTTCTCCCACCTGAGTCCTTTGCACAATGTGCCACCAGTCACCCCATATTCGTCTCATACTCTCAGTTTAATTGACCATTGTTGCTCAGTCATGCCCAGCTCTTTGCCACCCCATTGACTGCAGCATGCCAGGTTTCCCTGTCCTTCACTATCTCCCAGAGTTTACTCAAACTCACATCCACTGAGTCGATGATGCCATTCAACCATCTCATCCTCTGTCCCCCAGTTCTCCTTCTGCCCTTAGTCTTTCCCAGCATCAGGGTCTTTTCCATGATATTACAACATCTTATATCCCCCAAGCTGTTTGTGCTTGTGTTAAAGCATAAACCATGCTTTTACTAACGCTCTCTTCCTCCTTCCCTTCCTCACTGCCTCATTTATTCATCCATCCATTCATTGAGCAACTGATTAAAGAGCCATAGCCACATACAATGTCAGGGAGCAGCTGTCAGCCCAGGGGCAGAAGGTCAAGAGATAATTATAAAAACGAATCACAAGAAATAGAGTTACAGATGAAGAAAACAAACTTATGGTTACTGGGGTAAGGGGGAGGGGAAGAGAAACTAGAAGACTCGGACTGACACAAATCCCATATGTAAAATAGATAGTAAGGACCTACTGTATAGCACAGGGAACTCTACTAAGTAATCTGTAATGACCTATATGGGTAGAATCTGCAAAAGAGTGGATATATGTGTATGTATAACTGAGGGACTGTGCTATGCACCTGAAACCAACACAACATTGTAAATCAACTATATTCTAATAAACTTTTAAAAACTAAGCACAGCTAATAGTTATGGATCACCACTCACCTGCCAGGCACTGTTCTAAGGATTTTAAGCATATTTTCCTTTAAACCTGGACCAGCCAACCTGTATCCTCATATACAGGTAAGGACCCTGATGTTCACAGAGGGCCTGTCACTTGCCCGTGGCAGAAGCCAGGGAGTGGCAGAGCTGACAACACAAATCGGCACACCAGCCACTCCACCGCACCACCGCCTGGTGAAGCACCCTTGAAGGCTGACCCGAGGCATCTGAGTTTTACTTCAGTGGTGACAGTATAACTCAGCCTAGGATTTGGAGGAAGGCTGGAATGGTGATCAGAGACAGAAAACCAGGACAGCGGAGCTGTTCAAGTTCCAGGAAGAAGCAGCAGCACCAACACCAGGAGGGTGGTCAGGGCTACGGGAAGGCTGGATTTGAATTTGGTGTCTGAATCAACATCAGAACAGGAGGTGATCCTGAGCTTTACGACTCTAGAGAATGGGTAGAAGGGAGGAACCTGCCAAGATAGAAATACTCAGGCGGCAGAACCGGTTTGGAAGGTATGTCGAGATACCCCAGTAAAAACAATTTACTCAAGCCCAGAAAGAATTATCTCAAACTGACACTGAATGACTCTCCAAACCCTAGGTAACTCCTAGGCTCAAGAACTCACAGAAGTCTGCGTACAGCATAAATGTTCACGGCTAATGATTTATTCAGCAAAAGCATATAAAGTGTTCTCAGCAAAGGGAAAAAGCACCTGAGAAGTCCTGAGGAAACCAGACATGAGCTCAAACGAGTGCTCTCCCAGGGGTGCCCAAGGGTTTTAGTGGGGACTGCTCACATAGGCACCCCTGCCTGACTCAAACCAAAATCACAAATTTCTTCCTCATCACATTGCTTATACAGTTTACTTTACATTATTAGTTCGGGAAAACCTCTCAAAAGAAGTCCCCATATACTGGCCAAGGGCCAGCTTTACAAGTGAGACTCCTTTTTTCCTTCCTTGTCTTCTTATATTTTTAGCTGTACTGGGTCTTCACTGCTGCCCACAGGCTTTCTCTAGTTGTGGCACATGGAATTAGTTGACCGGGGCATGTTGGATCTTAATTCCCTGACCAGGGATCAAATCCACATCTCTTGCATTGGAAGGCCAATTCTTAACCACACCAGGGAAGCCTCCAAGCAAGGCTTTCTAAGAGGCCAGATGGGTTAATTTTTTCTGCACAAAAGGAGAACAAATATTTGAGTTTTGTACAGGCGATGTCTTATTTAGACACTAGGTAGTTCTTAAACAATGTTCAGATTATAAAGCTCAAGTCAGTACTTTCCTTAGACCTGAATATAACACCCAAAACAAACAGCAAACACAAAGTGCCAGGCAGGCCTAGCAGGTTCGAAGGCTGCTTCTACTCCCCCTTTCTGTCCAGTTGGAGTGTGAGCTCAGAGATGACCCTTTCCATTTCATTATTAAGGAAAGCAAACATGAGGTCTGCTGCAGAATCAAACACAATTAAAACTTTAATTAACTGAAATCCAGCTAGCCCCCATCGTCAAATAAAAACACAGGCAGGCGGTGGGGGGAGAAATACAAGAAAAGGCAGCGGAGAGAGGGTTATTCACAGGCGGCAGAACCGGTTTGGAAGGTATGTCGAGATACCCCAGTAAAAACAATTTACTCAAGCCCAGAAAGAATTATCTCAAACTGACACTGAATGACTCTCCAAACCCTAGGTAACTCCTAGGCTCAAGAACTCACAGAAGTCTGCGTACAGCATAAATGTTCACGGCTAATGATTTATTCAGCAAAAGCATATAAAGTGTTCTCAGCAAAGGGAAAAAGCACCTGAGAAGTCCTGAGGAAACCAGACATGAGCTCAAACGAGTGCTCTCCCAGGGGTGCCCAAGGGTTTTAGTGGGGACTGCTCACATAGGCACCCCTGCCTGACTCAAACCAAAATCACAAATTTCTTCCTCATCACATTGCTTATACAGTTTACTTTACATTATTAGTTCGGGAAAACCTCTCAAAAGAAGTCCCCATATACTGGCCAAGGGCCAGCTTTACAAGTGAGACTCCTTTTTTCCTTCCTTGTCTTCTTATATTTTTAGCTGTACTGGGTCTTCACTGCTGCCCACAGGCTTTCTCTAGTTGTGGCACATGGAATTAGTTGACCCGGGGCATGTTGGATCTTAATTCCCTGACCAGGGATCAAATCCACATCTCTTGCATTGGAAGGCCAATTCTTAACCACACCAGGGAAGCCTCCAAGCAAGGCTTTCTAAGAGGCCAGATGGGTTAATTTTTTCTGCACAAAAGGAGAACAAATATTTGAGTTTTGTACAGGCGATGTCTTATTTAGACACTAGGTAGTTCTTAAACAATGTTCAGATTATAAAGCTCAAGTCAGTACTTTCCTTAGACCTGAATATAACACCCAAAACAAACAGCAAACACAAAGTGCCAGGCAGGCCTAGCAGGTTCGAAGGCTGCTTCTACTCCCCTTGCTGTCCAGTTGGAGTGTGAGCTCAGAGATGACCCTTTCCATTTCATTATTAAGGAAAGCAAACATGAGGTCTGCTGCAGAATCAAACACAATTAAAACTTTAATTAACTGAAATCCAGCTAGCCCCCATCGTCAAATAAAAACACAGGCAGGCGGTGAGGAAAACAGAGGAGAGAGATTATTCCACTTTTAAGGAAAAGGGGCAAGTCGGATGCTCCAGTCAGGGCTTTATTCAAAGCAATCACTTCCTGCAGCCTCTCAAGGGTGGACACATATTTTACACCAATAATTACAAACAGAACATTGAAGGGCAAAATGCCACGTGCTCCAACGCATCAAGTGTTTGTTCAGCATATTCTAACTACTGGCAGAAAATAGACACACAGATTCAGTTTTTAACAATGGATGCCCAAACACAAGGCGTGGCAGTAGCTTCTATAACCAGGATGCCCAGGGTTCCCACACTAGGCGTTAACTCAGGTTCTCTTGTGTGAAGAATCTCTTCAATGTTTTCTTCAGAATCACCCATGCACTGTTTCCCTCACTGGAGATGGGAAACTCTGTGATTGAGCGAATCCCCAACAGTCATGCAAGAATCAGGCAGTCTCAAGGGGGAGGCCCAGTGATTTAAGATTCTTTGCTCCCAATGCAGGGGGCACAGGTTCAATTCCTGGTCGGGGCACCAAGATCTGGCATGCTGTACAGTGCAACCAAAAAAGGAAATGCAATAATGCAACATTCTAAAAAAAAAGATCCAAGTATTATCAGCAGGGGGACAAATCCCTCGTGAGTTTCCCGGCTCACGCTGAAGAGGCACAGGAAAGCCTGCTCTCCTATTGGCTAAAAGCTTCACATCAGTAAGAATTTCAGGTAAAGTAGGAAGGCTGATGGGGTGAGGAAGGCAAGGATAAGATTTAGGCACCTGGGCCAAGAGTCCAACAAAACAAACCTCCAGGACACAACAGCGGCCAGAAATTTTCAAGCATCGAGAGAATATGATGGCTATAAAACCCACCACAAGGGTAGAGAGGCTCCACGTCAGTCGCAACCAAACCTGCAAAGTTCTAGGACTGATCTTACGTGGAGGGTGGGACTAGGGGAGGAGTTTTTTGGGGGGCTCAGAGATGACCCTTTCCATTTCATTATTAAGGAAAGCAAACATGAGGTCTGCTGCAGAATCAAACACAATTAAAACTTTAATTAACTGAAATCCAGCTAGCCCCCATCGTCAAATAAAAACACAGGCAGGCGGTGAGGAAAACAGAGGAGAGAGATTATTCCACTTTTAAGGAAAAGGGGCAAGTCGGATGCTCCAGTCAGGGCTTTATTCAAAGCAATCACTTCCTGCAGCCTCTCAAGGGTGGACACATATTTTACACCAATAATTACAAACAGAACATTGAAGGGCAAAATGCCACGTGCTCCAACGCATCAAGTGTTTGTTCAGCATATTCTAACTACTGGCAGAAAATAGACACACAGATTCAGTTTTTAACAATGGATGCCCAAACACAAGGCGTGGCAGTAGCTTCTATAACCAGGATGCCCAGGGTTCCCACACTAGGCGTTAACTCAGGTTCTCTTGTGTGAAGAATCTCTTCAATGTTTTCTTCAGAATCACCCATGCACTGTTTCCCTCACTGGAGATGGGAAACTCTGTGATTGAGCGAATCCCCAACAGTCATGCAAGAATCAGGCAGTCTCAAGGGGGAGGCCCAGTGATTTAAGATTCTTTGCTCCCAATGCAGGGGGCACAGGTTCAATTCCTGGTCGGGGCACCAAGATCTGGCATGCTGTACAGTGCAACCAAAAAAGGAAATGCAATAATGCAACATTCTAAAAAAAAAGATCCAAGTATTATCAGCAGGGGGACAAATCCCTCGTGAGTTTCCCGGCTCACGCTGAAGAGGCACAGGAAAGCCTGCTCTCCTATTGGCTAAAAGCTTCACATCAGTAAGAATTTCAGGTAAAGTAGGAAGGCTGATGGGGTGAGGAAGGCAAGGATAAGATTTAGGCACCTGGGCCAAGAGTCCAACAAAACAAACCTCCAGGACACAACAGCGGCCAGAAATTTTCAAGCATCGAGAGAATATGATGGCTATAAAACCCACCACAAGGGTAGAGAGCACCCTGGCTTGACTCCACGTCAGTCGCAACCAAACCTGCAAAGTTCTAGGACTGATCTTACGTGGAGGGGGGTGGGACTGAGGGGAAAGGAGCCTTCTTCTCCTAGTTCAAAACAAAGAAGCTGCATTCTGGTCACACCAGTCGTTCACTTCCCAGACTCCGGCTTGAAGACACACTGATCAAATAAGACGCTCTTTCAAAGGAGGCTGTCTTTGTATGCTCTTAACAGATTGGGCATTCAGCTTTATTTGCTGGGAAGATTTTTAATGAGGTTTTTCATTTCTTTCCATTCCTACTACTCTCCTGCCCTTAAAAAATAAAAATAAGGGGTCCAATAGGTACAAATATAGATGACTGATTTTTCAGTATCCGAAGAACCCCAGGACACTGACCTACAACCTCAGGCCCTAAACTGGATTGTCTCGCTGCCTTGAAGAAAACCAATAAATTATTTCCTGAACAAAAGCAAGGCGCTTTTAGGTCCTATAATCTCATTGCAAAGCCTTTTACCCACTGGCGACTCTTCTGGCTCCCAGATCGCAAGCCTCTCAGGGGAGCTGGAGGCTGGCGGGTGCCAGGGCGGGAGCTGCCTTTGCCTTCCTGCCCCTGCTCCGCGGTGCTGCTCACTACGGGCTGGGGGGCAGGATGCCAGGGTTCAGGACCCCATCAGGGCTCAGTTCTTCCAGAGAAACTGTTAATGATTAGCAGGAAGCATTCTGTCTTTAAATCTCACAGCCTGAACAGTAAGGTCTCAGAGTGCCAGAGAAGCTCTGAAGTCTGGAGAAGTGAGACTTGTTTTCCCAGAGAATGAAATGGCCCCATTCATCCCTTGACACGCAGTCATCAAAAAAAAGTATTATCAGCAGGGGACAAATCCCTCGTGAGTTTCCCGGCTCACGCTGAAGAGGCACAGGAAAGCCTGCTCTCCTATTGGCTAAAAGCTTCACATCAGTAAGAATTTCAGGTAAAGTAGGAAGGCTGATGGGGTGAGGAAGGCAAGGATAAGATTTAGGCACCTGGGCCAAGAGTCCAACAAAACAAACCTCCAGGACACAACAGCGGCCAGAAATTTTCAAGCATCGAGAGAATATGATGGCTATAAAACCCACCACAAGGGTAGAGAGCACCCTGGCTTGACTCCACGTCAGTCGCAACCAAACCTGCAAAGTTCTAGGACTGATCTTACGTGGAGGGGGGTGGGACTGAGGGGAAAGGAGCCTTCTTCTCCTAGTTCAAAACAAAGAAGCTGCATTCTGGTCACACCAGTCGTTCACTTCCCAGACTCCGGCTTGAAGACACACTGATCAAATAAGACGCTCTTTCAAAGGAGGCTGTCTTTGTATGCTCTTAACAGATTGGGCATTCAGCTTTATTTGCTGGGAAGATTTTTAATGAGGTTTTTCATTTCTTTCCATTCCTACTACTCTCCTGCCCTTAAAAAATAAAAATAAGGGGTCCAATAGGTACAAATATAGATGACTGATTTTTCAGTATCCGAAGAACCCCAGGACACTGACCTACAACCTCAGGCCCTAAACTGGATTGTCTCGCTGCCTTGAAGAAAACCAATAAATTATTTCCTGAACAAAAGCAAGGCGCTTTTAGGTCCTATAATCTCATTGCAAAGCCTTTTACCCACTGGCGACTCTTCTGGCTCCCAGATCGCAAGCCTCTCAGGGGAGCTGGAGGCTGGCGGGTGCCAGGGCGGGAGCTGCCTTTGCCTTCCTGCCCCTGCTCCGCGGTGCTGCTCACTACGGGCTGGGGGGCAGGATGCCAGGGTTCAGGACCCCATCAGGGCTCAGTTCTTCCAGAGAAACTGTTAATGATTAGCAGGAAGCATTCTGTCTTTAAATCTCACAGCCTGAACAGTAAGGTCTCAGAGTGCCAGAGAAGCTCTGAAGTCTGGAGAAGTGAGACTTGTTTTCCCAGAGAATGAAATGGCCCCATTCATCCCTTGACACGCAGTCATCAAACGCCTCCTCTGTGCAGGATGCTCAGTCTAAGGTGGGGCAGCAAAGGGGAGCAAGACAGAGGTGGTTCCTGCCCTCACATAACTTAGAGTCGACAAACAGGGCTGTGAAGTGTAAAAGTCAGACAGGTGACGCGTGGGTCACTTGAGGACCCAAGTGCCCTGGTCTGCAGGGGGATGTGAAGGGAAGGAAGAAGAATACAGGGAACAATGCAGAGGACGAGGAAAAAGCTGAAGAGTATTCGGTAAAGGTGAAAGAAGGGGACTAGGGGGGAAGGAGGAGGCCAAGTAGGAGGCATCAGCAGCTCTACAGGTTAGAGAGTCATCCATCCATCCAGCCATTTATGCATCCATCCACTCATTTGTTGTTTCATTCAAAACTATGCATCTCATGCTGTTTGGGGCTGAACGCTATTCTAGATCTCAGACATACCATGAACAAAACAAAGTCCCTCCTGTCAAGGGAACATGCATACAAATAAATGTCTACAATACAGGTAAGAATAAGAGCGAAAGAAAAAAAGAAAGACCAATGGGAATAGAGAATGACAGTGTTTGTGTGTGGGGGTGGGTGGGCAGCTACACTATTTTGGATGGAGCAGCTAGGGAAAGCATCTGTGAGAATGTGACAACTGAGCAAAGACGGGGGGTGGGGGGGGGCAGGCGAGACCACATGCAATGATATTCACACTCAGAAGGAGGAAGCACATGGGTTACTAAAGAAGGGGGCCCATTCCTGGCAGGGGGCGCAGGCAGGTGTGGGGGATGGGGGAGTGTACAAACCCTGGAACCAAAATATCAGGGCTCAAATTGGGGCTGTGACCTTGGGTCTGTTTAGAAACACAGTTTAGGGGCACAGAGTCCTAATGGGGTGCCCTTTCTAGCTCCTAAGAGGCAGCCTAATACAGTTTTACAACTTGCCACCAACACCATACAAACATCGGGTGGAGAGCCATCAGCACATGGCGCCTGTGAGCATTCAAGACTGAAAAGAGGGCAGAAGGTAGAGTCTCCACCTCATTTCCAACCTGGCTAACCTCAGCAACACCCAAGCAGCATCCCAAATGAGCTGACCAATGGATGTCAAAGAAATGTATGAAGTTTTCTGCTGTTTCATTGGCTGAATCAGTTCCATTACAGAAGAGAAATTATTAACACTTTCAGACAGATGGGGGACATTAGTCTAATTTCATGTAGAAAATGCTATTTATCCTTTTATCTCAGCCAGACTGCTGGGAGCATTAAGATAACCACAACCTCAGTTCACACATACTGAATGTCCTGTACAAACCTGAAGGTACTGATTTGGTTTGAAACATCCAGAAAGAGAGAGAAAGAATATACGTACACACATATCCACACCTTGACCAGTTTAAGGCAAAGTATCAGGAAAATAAAGCCACAGTGAGATGAGTGGATAAAAAGAGTTACCTTTGGGAAAATGGAATAGCAGCTCTACAGGTTAGAGAGTCATCCATCCATCCAGCCATTTATGCATCCATCCACTCATTTGTTGTTTCATTCAAAACTATGCATCTCATGCTGTTTGGGGCTGAACGCTATTCTAGATCTCAGACATACCATGAACAAAACAAAGTCCCTCCTGTCAAGGGAACATGCATACAAATAAATGTCTACAATACAGGTAAGAATAAGAGCGAAAGAAAAAAAGAAAGACCAATGGGAATAGAGAATGACAGTGTTTGTGTGTGGGGGTGGGTGGGCAGCTACACTATTTTGGATGGAGCAGCTAGGGAAAGCATCTGTGAGAATGTGACAACTGAGCAAAGACGGGGGGTGGGGGGGGGCAGGCGAGACCACATGCAATGATATTCACACTCAGAAGGAGGAAGCACATGGGTTACTAAAGAAGGGGGCCCATTCCTGGCAGGGGGCGCAGGCAGGTGTGGGGGATGGGGGAGTGTACAAACCCTGGAACCAAAATATCAGGGCTCAAATTGGGGCTGTGACCTTGGGTCTGTTTAGAAACACAGTTTAGGGGCACAGAGTCCTAATGGGGTGCCCTTTCTAGCTCCTAAGAGGCAGCCTAATACAGTTTTACAACTTGCCACCAACACCATACAAACATCGGGTGGAGAGCCATCAGCACATGGCGCCTGTGAGCATTCAAGACTGAAAAGAGGGCAGAAGGTAGAGTCTCCACCTCATTTCCAACCTGGCTAACCTCAGCAACACCCAAGCAGCATCCCCGAAGTGAGCTGACCAATGGATGTCAAAGAAATGTATGAAGTTTTCTGCTGTTTCATTGGCTGAATCAGTTCCATTACAGAAGAGAAATTATTAACACTTTCAGACAGATGGGGGACATTAGTCTAATTTCATGTAGAAAATGCTATTTATCCTTTTATCTCAGCCAGACTGCTGGGAGCATTAAGATAACCACAACCTCAGTTCACACATACTGAATGTCCTGTACAAACCTGAAGGTACTGATTTGGTTTGAAACATCCAGAAAGAGAGAGAAAGAATATACGTACACACATATCCACACCTTGACCAGTTTAAGGCAAAGTATCAGGAAAATAAAGCCACAGTGAGATGAGTGGATAAAAAGAGTTACCTTTGGGGGAAAAAGTATGGGCACACAGAGATGAATAGCATCTAATCCTGAAATAAAAGCTACACAGCTTTTTCCTTGGATCCTTCAACCACAGGGATGCAGAGAGACCCGTATGCCTGGGTCTCCTGGAGACCAAATGAGGGTTTGCAAACAGTCAAGGCAGAGGCGACAGCGGGAGCACCTAGCAGTCAGCCTCTCTAGTACCACAGCTGCATGCAAAGTCCTTGGAGAACACTGAGTGGCTGCAACGCCAACCCTGTGTTTCTTTAATTCGGAAAGTTCCCGTGAATCACCTGCGATGATTTTCACCTTGCAGATCTGGGGGTAATCTCTGAGAGTCTGTGTTTCTTACAAGCTCCAAAGAAATGGACAGACCGCTAGTCCTTAAGCCCTAATTTTAACTCTCGATTCTTAAAAAAAAAAAAATTCAAGGATGAGGAAAGAATGAGACCCACGCATTTTTTTTTGGACTTTTTTTTTTGTGTGGGGGTGGGGGGGCGGGTGGGCCACTTCTATTGGTCTTTCATTTATTCATTTTCATCCATCTTTGTTCTTTGGCCCGTATGGGCCTCCCATCGCAGTGGCCTCTCTCGTTGTAGAGCACCAGCTCTGGGCACATGCGCTCCAGAGCTCCAGCTCGGTAATTGGACACATCGGTCCAACCGCTCCATGGCACATGGGATCTTCCCAGGCCAGGAATCATACCAGCGCCCCTTGCACTGCAAGGTGGTGTCTTTACCCACTGGACCACCAGGGAGGCCTAACCCATGCATGTTTTTAATCTCAAGAGCTACACAGTCTTTCGCTGCATATTTATTGTTAAATTTTATTCATTTATTTTTGACTGTCCTCACTCTTTGGTGCTGTTCACGCTTTCGCTAGTTACAGCGAGTGGGGGCTACTCTTTCGTTGTGGTGCTCAGGCTTCTCACTGGGGTGGCTTCTCTTGTTGCAGAGCACAGGCTCTAGAGCATGTCACCTTCAGTAGTTATGGCCCATGGGCTCAGTAGTTGCAGCTTCCCGGGCTCTAGAGCACAGGCTTAACCGTTGAGTCTCAGGGTCATGGCGGCTCCAAGGTGTGTGGGATCTTCCTGGACCAGGGAACAAGTCCACGTTTCCTGCACTGGCAGGCAGATTCTTTACCACTGAGCCACCAGGCAAGCCCTGCACAGCCTTTTACCTTTGCTCCACGTGCTGCCCTAGGAAGGACAATAACCAAATCAAAACTCCTCTCGTCCACCTGAACCCTGGTCGGGCTCACTTCACCAGCCATGACTCTCTCTAGTCACAGGAAAATTCACCCCAGCACGGCACATACACTTGCAGGCACACTGGACTTTACACACAAATAATGAATTTCGTGATAGAAAATTGATCTCTCTCGCTCCGTAACACAGGCTCTGTCGAGAGAGCAAACAAACAAGGTTGTAATAATTAACTGAAAAGAAAAGAGCTAATTAAAGTTTTATACTAGTGTACATAATGACCAGAAATAGTAAACACTGCTTAAAAAAACAAAAAGATTCAGAGCTGTAAAACAACTAACAGCACGATGGCTCTTCAGAGAATCAAGAGCCACCGATCACGCAAACACAAGTAAATGGCATGAAGTAGAAAGACTCGAGACCTGTGAAATATTTAAGCACTTACCATTCAGCCCAACTGTACAGCTATTTACCGAGTGCTTCTCAGCTCCTGCCACTGCGGTCCATCCATTCATCCCACCTACGTTTACCAGTGTCCAATCTAATGCACACATATGCGCACAGTCCAATAGGGGCTGTAAGGTCTTTTCAGGGGATTAAATACACTCAGGTGTCTGGAAGGTGCTTACAATCTTTTAGGAGAAATGGCACAAGTACACCCAGGACCACGATAAGAGGCAACTCCACTAACTGCCACCCAGGTGACCTGGAAATTTATTCTGATGGGTGGCAAGAGTTCAAAATGTGCTTTTTTGGAGAAGGTGAGATTTACCTGCAAGACTACAAAATGAAAGGTATGTAGGCAGAGTTATCTCTAAGAAAGAGAAGAATACTGAATACTTTTCTCCCATTATATATGCCTAGAGATCTTATTCTTTTTTGGGTGGGGAGCGGGTTGGGGAGGAAGGGGGGTGGGCCACTTCTATTGGTCTTTCATTTATCTATTTTCATCCATCTTTGTTCTTTGGCCCATGTGGGCCTCCCATCACAGTGGCCTCTGTTGTCGCAGAGCACCGGCTCTGGGCACATGTGCTTTAGAGCTCCGGCTCGGTCATTGGACACATCGGTCCAGCCGCTTCACCGCACATGGGATCTTCCCAGGCCAGGGATCAAATAGGCGCCCCTTGCACTGCAAGGTAGTGTCCTTACCCACTGGGCCACCAGGGAAGCCCAAGATCTTATTCTTGACTGGACATCCCTTGCTGGGAGCCTGGCTACAGCCGGCTGTGAGGTGACTAACCTTGGAATGCTGGAGATGAAGCTTATATGAATCAGAAGTGGCAGGTGTACAGAGAAGGTTTAAACTGGACAGTAAACCTATCCACAGCTTAAGATGCATAGGAGACCTGAATCATTAATGAGTTTATATAATTCTGTGGAATTATACTGGTAAAAGGCATCCTACCCCTGCCAAAAGCCCTGTGGAACTTTTGAGATAGCATCTTGCTCATGAAGCTTCAGGGCAAGACTTCTGTTTTGATCTTTTAGACTTCCGATTTACCCCTTGCGTGGGGCTTCTAAGTGCTGAAGGACCTCTGACCTCACCAGAGTTGTGCAAGTCTCCCCACCAGGCACCCGTGAGCAGGGAGCCCACTGTAGAAACATAAAATAGATCCTCCTCACAGAGGCTGGCTGATCACAAGGTTTCCAGCTCTAAAACATATTATAATAGTATTTAATAATTCTCATATAATTCTTACTATAATCACAGACTGCTAGAGTCAGAAGGGACCTCAGAGATGATCCAGCCCATACCTGTCATTTCACAAATCCAGAAACTGAGATCCAGAAAGTGGAAGTGACATGCGGAAGGGTGCACAGCTAAATCAAGACCAGTGTCAACATTAAAAAAAAAAAAGCCAGGTTTTCATAATCAATAGTGCTCTTGAAGACTACACGTGGGTACCTTCCAAAACAACGATCAGTTCTTCAGACTTATGAACTGTTTCCAAATAGGCAGGAAGGTTAAATCATAGCACTTTGTACAGGTGACAGAAAACAATCCTCCAGTTACATTCGACTGATTGGAAGTGCTCCTTTCAAACTAGTGTGATAGGAAACCAGCTCAGCTGTCAAAGCAACTTGAGAAACTTGCACACGGCATAGCACAGAGGGGCTCCATCAGCAACGGGTGACTGATGAACAAAACCTTCCAGCTTACCCAGCCCAGGGTCAGGAAAGGGCTGTTTGGCTTGCAGCAGATGGAACTTGGGAATCCATCTGGGCTCTGGAACTGGTAAAGAAACCTTAAAGAACTCCATGGTCCCAAATAACCACCCCATGAGGTGAGTTCAGCAGAGAAAGTGACTGCATCATGGCTATTTAACAGGATGAAGAGCAGGCATCATCCTCCACTTGGACGTGAGGGGAGAAATACACAGGAAAGGAAGTAATTAACTTGCTCACATCATTCAGGACTGGCAGAGGCACGAATAACCAAATCATAACTAAATACTCATCACAGAGCATGTCTATGATATAGCTAATGGATTCACCTGACACCACTGCTAGGTATTAATTTCTCAATTTTTGACCCTTTACACACACTTTAAAGATTGTGGAGTTTTATATGAATGAGGTAGAACTCGAACAACAACTACCAAAAAACCCCAAGCCTTTCCCATTATTTCCAGAATAACAATTGACAAAGTTCTCAATGTGTAAAACTCAGAATGCAGCAGAACACTGGCTGCCATTGGTTCTCAGTCAGGAGTGATTTTGACCCCCCCAAGGGTCACAGGGCAATATTTTTTATCATCACAAGTATGAGGGGAGTTGCTATTAACAACTAGTGCATAGAAGGAGGGATGCGGTATCTTATCATGCACAGAACAGCCCCCTGACAACAGAGAATCCTCTGGCCCCAAACATCAACACTACCAAAGCAGAGAACTGGATCTGATCTCAAGTCACAAGGTTATGCTGAATTTTGAGGTCAATATTATGATGTATTTATTCCCCCAATATTTGGTTATTGTCCTTCTTAGGGCAGCACGTGGAGCAAAGGTAAAAGGCTGTGCAGGGCTTGCCTGGTGGCTCAGTGGTAAAGAATCTGCCTGCCAGTGCAGGAAACGTGGACTTGTTCCCTGGTCCAGGAAGATCCCACACACCTTGGAGCCACCATGACCCTGAGACTCAACGGTTAAGCCTGTGCTCTAGAGCCCGGGAAGCTGCAACTACTGAGCCCATGGGCCATAACTACTGAAGGTGACATGCTCTAGAGCCTGTGCTCTGCAACAAGAGAAGCCACCCCAGTGAGAAGCCTGAGCACCACAACGAAAGAGTAGCCCCCACTCGCTGTAACTAGCGAAAGCGTGAACAGCACCAAAGAGCCAGGACAGTCAAAAATAAATGAATAAAATTTAACAATAAATATGCAGCGAAAGACTGTGTAGCTCTTGAGATCAAAAATATGCATGGGTCTTATTCTTTCCTCATCCTTGAATTTCTTTTTTTTTAAGAATCGAGAGTTAAAATTAGGGCTTAAGGACTAGCGGTCTGTCCTTTTCCTTGGAGCTTGTAAGAAACACAGACTCTCAGAGATTACCCCAGATCTGCAAGGTGAAAATCATCACAGGTGGTTCACGGGAACTTTCCGAATTTAAGAAACACAGGGTTGGCATTGCAGCCACTCAGTGTTCTCCAAGGACTTTGCATGCAGCTGTGGTACTAGAGAGGCTGACTGCTAGGTGCTCCCGCTGTCGCCTCTGCCTTGACTGTTTGCAAACCCTCATTTGGTCTCCAGGAGACCCAGGCATACGGGTCTCTCTGCATCCCTGTGGTTGAAGGATCCAAGGAAAAAGCTGTGTAGCTTTTATTTCAGGATTAGATGCTATTCATCTCTGTGTGCCCATACTTTTTCCCCCAAAGGTAACTCTTTTTATCCACTCATCTCACTGTGGCTTTATTTTCCTAATACTTTGCCTTAAACTGGTCAAGGTGTGGATATGTGTGTACGTATATTCTTTCTCTCTCTTTCTGGATGTTTCAAACCAAATCAGTACCTTCAGGTGTGTACAGGACATTCAGTATGTGTGAACTGAGGTTGTGGTTATCTTAATGCTCCCAGCAGTCTGGCTAGTGATAAAAGGATAAACAGCATTTTCTACATGAAATCAGAGAAAGGTCCTGGTCAGGGAACTAGAGTCCACATGCCACGACTAAAGATTCCACGTACCACAACGAAGACTTGGAGCAACCAAATAAATACTAAAAAAAGAAGAAAGAGTAAGTATTTCTAAAGTTCTTCCTTAGCTCCCAGTAAACCACGTTAAATAATTTCATTAGCTAAGCACAGAGGCATTTTCCCCCAGTCTCCTTTGCTGTGAATGCCAGAGAGATTCCGACAGGTCGCTGCAGACACAGGCCTTCTAGTCGTCATTGCCTGTGGAGACACAGGAAGCAAAGGGTGCCTGCCTGCCAGAAAGAAACCTCCCAAGTCCTCAGACAGAGCCCATCGGTGACTCCCACCTGCTGCAACTTTTATGGGCCGAAGGTGCCTTGCATTGGTGTTGGAAAAACCTTTATGACTCCAAGAAACACACATTGATTGTCTATCTAGCCACCCCTGCTCTCATTGCTAGTTCACACTGATTCTTCTGATTCTCGTCACCAAACATGTGAAGCAACAGAGGAAAATGGAGACAGCGGGAATCACGATCAGCAGCTATGAAGCAGTAGCATTTCATTTAAATGGCTGTTCGCAGCAAGCCTGGAGGGCTTGTGAAGAAAAAGGAAAGAGGGGAGGAGAACAGGCTACCTGCCCACAGGTTGGGGCTAAAGACCAACTGATGAGAAGGGATAAACCAAGAGAAAAACCATAAAATGTTTCTGCTCAGTGGTTGAAGGATCCAAGGAAAAAGCTGTGTAGCTTTTATTTCAGGATTAGATGCTATTCATCTCTGTGTGCCCATACTTTTTCCCCCAAAGGTAACTCTTTTTATCCACTCATCTCACTGTGGCTTTATTTTCCTAATACTTTGCCTTAAACTGGTCAAGGTGTGGATATGTGTGTACGTATATTCTTTCTCTCTCTTTCTGGATGTTTCAAACCAAATCAGTACCTTCAGGTGTGTACAGGACATTCAGTATGTGTGAACTGAGGTTGTGGTTATCTTAATGCTCCCAGCAGTCTGGCTAGTGATAAAAGGATAAACAGCATTTTCTACATGAAATCAGAGAAAGGTCCTGGTCAGGGAACTAGAGTCCACATGCCACGACTAAAGATTCCACGTACCACAACGAAGACTTGGAGCAACCAAATAAATACTAAAAAAAGAAGAAAGAGTAAGTATTTCTAAAGTTCTTCCTTAGCTCCCAGTAAACCACGTTAAATAATTTCATTAGCTAAGCACAGAGGCATTTTCCCCCAGTCTCCTTTGCTGTGAATGCCAGAGAGATTCCGACAGGTCGCTGCAGACACAGGCCTTCTAGTCGTCATTGCCTGTGGAGACACAGGAAGCAAAGGGTGCCTGCCTGCCAGAAAGAAACCTCCCAAGTCCTCAGACAGAGCCCATCGGTGACTCCCACCTGCTGCAACTTTTATGGGCCGAAGGTGCCTTGCATTGGTGTTGGAAAAACCTTTATGACTCCAAGAAACACACATTGATTGTCTATCTAGCCACCCCTGCTCTCATTGCTAGTTCACACTGATTCTTCTGATTCTCGTCACCAAACATGTGAAGCAACAGAGGAAAATGGAGACAGCGGGAATCACGATCAGCAGCTATGAAGCAGTAGCATTTCATTTAAATGGCTGTTCGCAGCAAGCCTGGAGGGCTTGTGAAGAAAAAGGAAAGAGGGGAGGAGAACAGGCTACCTGCCCACAGGTTGGGGCTAAAGACCAACTGATGAGAAGGGATAAACCAAGAGAAAAACCATAAAATGTTTCTGCTCAGTCGTTCAAAGCAAACAGTGGGTTTATCCAAATGTTGCAGTTGGAAAATCAGAGTTATTAGCACAGAAAAGGTCACCTGTAGAGTGGAGCTCCACCTGGGAAATGCTGGCAGTCCTCACCTGCCAGCGGTTCTAGCATCAAAGCCACAGGTGGAACACTCTGCTCCAGAGATTTCTAAGCGCAGGAAGCCTGCCCAGGTGGGCTGAGATGCCTCAGAGCCTGGGCCTGTCCAGGGGAGGCCAAAGGCAGGAACAGATGTTAAAGAGTAAAATGGGGGCTGTCTGAAAGAAATGTGATGCTGCCTACCTTCCCAGGTGGCGCCAGTGATAAAGAACCCACCTGCCAATGCAGGACAGACATAAGAGATGTAGGAGCGATCCCTGGGTTGGGAAGATCCCCTGGAGGAGGGCCCCCGCACGCATATTCTTGCTGAAGAAACCTGTGGACAGAGGAGCCTTGTCGGCTGCAATCCATATGGTCGCACAGAGTCACACACGACTGAAGCAACTTAAGCACACATGTATCGTTACTATTATTCTTTTTAAATACTATTGTGATGAAATATACATACCATAAAATTTGCCGTTTACCCATTTTTCAGTGTCCAATTCATGCACTGAGTATATTCACACAGCTGTACAACCATCACAATTTCCAAAAGGTTTTTTTCCCCTCATTCCAAACAGAAACGCTGCACCCAGAGTCGTTTAACATCACTGCCCACTGGCTAATCCCCTCATCTCAGCCCCAGACAGACATGGAAAGCTCAGCTTCTCCATAAAATTTGGGTAAAATAGAAAAGAACAGCTTTATGCCTTTCCCAGGCAAAGGGGGACGCAGCAGGCTGATGCCATCAAAACTGTGCGTCCCAACCTGGAGAAGATAGCGAGAAGGTTTATAGTAATTGTTCAAAGAGGGTGTGATCAGTTCAGGGACATTCTTTTGATGGGCTGGTGGTGAGGTCAGCGGTAGTCACCATCCTCAGCCTTCATTCCAACGGCACTAGGGTCTACGTGCTTGTAGGCAGCCCCACAGTTTGGGGCTAAAGACCAACTGATGAGAAGGGATAAACCAAGAGAAAAACCATAAAATGTTTCTGCTCAGTCGTTCAAAGCAAACAGTGGGTTTATCCAAATGTTGCAGTTGGAAAATCAGAGTTATTAGCACAGAAAAGGTCACCTGTAGAGTGGAGCTCCACCTGGGAAATGCTGGCAGTCCTCACCTGCCAGCGGTTCTAGCATCAAAGCCACAGGTGGAACACTCTGCTCCAGAGATTTCTAAGCGCAGGAAGCCTGCCCAGGTGGGCTGAGATGCCTCAGAGCCTGGGCCTGTCCAGGGGAGGCCAAAGGCAGGAACAGATGTTAAAGAGTAAAATGGGGGCTGTCTGAAAGAAATGTGATGCTGCCTACCTTCCCAGGTGGCGCCAGTGATAAAGAACCCACCTGCCAATGCAGGACAGACATAAGAGATGTAGGAGCGATCCCTGGGTTGGGAAGATCCCCTGGAGGAGGGCCCCGCGCATATTCTTGCTGAAGAAACCTGTGGACAGAGGAGCCTTGTCGGCTGCAATCCATATGGTCGCACAGAGTCACACACGACTGAAGCAACTTAAGCACACATGTATCGTTACTATTATTCTTTTTAAATACTATTGTGATGAAATATACATACCATAAAATTTGCCGTTTACCCATTTTTCAGTGTCCAATTCATGCACTGAGTATATTCACACAGCTGTACAACCATCACAATTTCCAAAAGGTTTTTTTCCCCTCATTCCAAACAGAAACGCTGCACCCAGAGTCGTTTAACATCACTGCCCACTGGCTAATCCCCTCATCTCAGCCCCAGACAGACATGGAAAGCTCAGCTTCTCCATAAAATTTGGGTAAAATAGAAAAGAACAGCTTTATGCCTTTCCCAGGCAAAGGGGGACGCAGCAGGCTGATGCCATCAAAACTGTGCGTCCCAACCTGGAGAAGATAGCGAGAAGGTTTATAGTAATTGTTCAAAGAGGGTGTGATCAGTTCAGGGACATTCTTTTGATGGGCTGGTGGTGAGGTCAGCGGTAGTCACCATCCTCAGCCTTCATTCCAACTGCACTAGGGTCTACGTGCTTGTAGGCAGCATACCATCCACAATCATTAACTTCTCCCACCTGGAGGGCGTTTCAGCATTTGCAAAACAGGTTAAAGATACTCCTGTGTGTATCCCTTGATGAGGAAACAGTGCCTTGCCCCAAGGCTGCTCTTGACTGTTTCTCCCTGGTCTTACACCCGCCTTCGCTCCTCAATTAGCAACTGCCTGAATCTGCCCACTAGAGCTCAGGGAAGGTTATGGAGGCTGAACGGAAGGTTGTTTCCTGTAATCAAGAAATGAGGAACACAGAAAGGCTTTGTGCCCAGCAGCCCTACAGAGTCCTGCTCAGAGGTATATAACCTCTGATACACTTTCTGTCTCTCTGAGTTTATCTATTCTTGGAACCTCCTATAAATGGCTTCATACTTGTCCTTTTGGGTCTGGCTTCTCTCTCTCAATACAGTGTCCTTAAGGCTCACCCATGTTGTAGCACATATAAGAGGACCATTCCTTTGAAGGCTGAGTAATAGTCCACTGTACATAAAAGCCTTGTTGGGCTACCCCTTCATCTCTGACGGACGTTTGGGTTGTTTCCACCAGTGCTGCTCTTTAAACAAGATAATTTACAGATCTTGGAGCACTGGTGTAGGAGAAAGAGGATGAATAGAATTCTGCCTGCTGCTAACTCCCCACGTGACCTCAGTGTTTTCACTTAGGAAACTGAGGAAGTAAATTAGACCAGTGATTGCTGAAATACCTCTGGACATCATCTCGAGTGAGATTTTTTGACTAACTATGACTAAATTCACAAAAACCCACATACATAACTGCAACAAAAGATTCACAAAATACCATTTACTCCTCTATGCACAATCCACTCTGGTATTTTCTATGCTACTCTATTCTTTTTCATTTAAGGAAAAAAAAAAAAGAATGGTAGAAAGCCCTGCATTGATTTCACAACCCATTAGCAAGGGGGAAGCTTGTGCTTTGAAACACTCTTATTTTAGATTCCTTTTTCCCAAATTGGTTTCCTTGGAATATGTTGGTATGTGTGGCCCCCGAAAAAAAAGTGTGCTTAATAAAGTGTGGGAAGGGGATTCCCCAACCCTTGTCTCCATCCCCAGAACAAAACATGCTGACCATGTGAAGTATTTCTTACTGTGATGAGAAGCCGCAGTGACCGAGATTAAGGCTGTTTAATACAAAAATAAAAATAAAAAAGTTGGGGAACATCTGAATTAGCTCGCTTCAAAACTTATAATCTTTTTGACATCTTCCCGCCTATGAGCTCAGGCTGAAGGTTATGCAACTGCCTGAATCTGCCCACTAGAGCTCAGGGAAGGTTATGGAGGCTGACGGAAGGTTGTTTCCTGTAATCAAGAAATGAGGAACACAGAAAGGCTTTGTGCCCAGCAGCCCTACAGAGTCCTGCTCAGAGGTATATAACCTCTGATACACTTTCTGTCTCTCTGAGTTTATCTATTCTTGGAACCTCCTATAAATGGCTTCATACTTGTCCTTTTGGGTCTGGCTTCTCTCTCTCAATACAGTGTCCTTAAGGCTCACCCATGTTGTAGCACATATAAGAGGACCATTCCTTTGAAGGCTGAGTAATAGTCCACTGTACATAAAAGCCTTGTTGGGCTACCCCTTCATCTCTGACGGACGTTTGGGTTGTTTCCACCAGTGCTGCTCTTTAAACAAGATAATTTACAGATCTTGGAGCACTGGTGTAGGAGAAAGAGGATGAATAGAATTCTGCCTGCTGCTAACTCCCCACGTGACCTCAGTGTTTTCACTTAGGAAACTGAGGAAGTAAATTAGACCAGTGATTGCTGAAATACCTCTGGACATCATCTCGAGTGAGATTTTTTGACTAACTATGACTAAATTCACAAAAACCCACATACATAACTGCAACAAAAGATTCACAAAATACCATTTACTCCTCTATGCACAATCCACTCTGGTATTTTCTATGCTACTCTATTCTTTTTCATTTAAGGAAAAAAAAAAAGAATGGTAGAAAGCCCTGCATTGATTTCACAACCCATTAGCAAGGGGGAAGCTTGTGCTTTGAAACACTCTTATTTTAGATTCCTTTTTCCCAAATTGGTTTCCTTGGAATATGTTGGTATGTGTGGCCCCCGAAAAAAAAGTGTGCTTAATAAAGTGTGGGAAGGGGATTCCCCAACCCTTGTCTCCATCCCCAGAACAAAACATGCTGACCATGTGAAGTATTTCTTACTGTGATGAGAAGCCGCAGTGACCGAGATTAAGGCTGTTTAATACAAAAATAAAAATAAAAAAGTTGGGGAACATCTGAATTAGCTCGCTTCAAAACTTATAATGAGCTGCACTTCCCATTATTGACCATGGAAAACTCCACACATATTCAAAAGGGAAGTCTGAAATCCTTGGAATCTGTTCACTGTACTACCATTTGGGGAAACTACACCAGGCGATTTTAGGCTCTTTTCTGTCACGAATTTCTTTGACTAGATAGTAATCCTCAGCATGATTCTCCCATGGCATGTTTCTGAGGGAAGCAAATACCCCCACAGCAATAGTATCCCTGACTCCCCAGAATCATGTCATTATTATTATTTTAAATTTTGGCCTCTTTTATTGTTTTTTATTTGTTTATTTTTCATCCACCTTTATTCTTTGGCCTGTGTGGGCCTCCCATTGCAGTGGCCTTTCCTGTAGCAAAGCACTGGCTCTGGGCGCGTGCACTCCACAGAGTGCTGGCTCCTAACTGGACACACCGGTCCAGCTGTTTCATGGCACGAGGGATCTTCCAGGGCCAGGGATCGAACCGGCGCCCCCTGCACTGCAAGGTGGACTCTTTACCCACTGGACCACCGGGGAAGCCCTCATGCATTCTTACATTCACAGCATATCTAGTAAAAGGGCATCCCAACACACACAGCTCCCTGTAGCATCAAGACCCACTGTGATTTTATAGTTTCCTCCAGTGATGCAGACACAGAGACAAACACAGTGTGGGGGGAGTGGGAACAACTGAGAAAGGAGCACTGACAGAGACCACTCTCCCGTGTAACATGGCTGGCTAGCGGGCAGCTGCTGCACAGCACAGGGAGCTCAGCCAGCTCTGCGCTCTGTGACAACTAGAGGGGGCAGGAGGCAGGGCAGGGGGGAGGCGCAGGAGGAGAGGACATGTGTATACACAGAAATGATTCACTTGAATGTACAGCAGACACCAACACAACATCGTCAAGCAATTATCTCCGATTTTGAAATTTTAAAATCAAATTTCCTCTAGTGATTCTGACACCCCATCCTTTGTTCCCTTAGTGCTGATCAAGAGACTGTTAAAACCACCTTTCCTAGGAATACTAGCAAAACAGCTCAATGGTCTAGCCCACTCATTTCAGCCGATGCACTCAAATTTAATATATGCCTGCACTGTCTTGGATTACGGAAAAGGTTCTCACTTGCTGGGTTTTGTCACCCAAGTAGCCCGTCCAACTTGGCACATACAAACCAAAAGGACCAGCGGAGCTTTACCAGGTCCTATCATCTGAGTCTTGCCTTTAGGAACGGTACACTTCCACAGCACTACTTGAGAGTTATTTACAGTGTAATTTGTGTATCTGTGACCCAACCAGAATTAGCCAGGAATCTTCACTCCCTCATTCCTTAATTAATTAAAATTAATTCTGTGCCTTTAATTCATTTGATGACTTTGGTGTCAAATGACAGATGCTAATTGCATTTATTTCATTTGATTTCACAAATATTTACTCAGTTCACACATACTGGAGGTTTGGGTCAAAGATTTTATATATATATATATTTTTTTTTTTTAAGAATGTTAACAAAATATATTGCTTTAACAATGACCAAAAAATATACTCAATCCCAAATGGTGGTTAGCTATTGTCAGTTCTCCCTACAACATATTTTTAAAAATTGCACATGAAAAAGATTAGAAAGATCCCAAAGATGACAGAATATTTAGGCTTCCCTTGTAGCTCAGTTGGTAAAGAATCTGCCTGCCACTGCAGGAGAACTGAGTTCTATTGCTGGATCAGGAAGATTCCCTGCAGAAGGAAAACGGCAACCCACTCCAATATTCCTGCCTGCAGAATCCCATGGAGATAGGAGCCTGGTGGGCTACAGTTCATGGGGTCTCAAAAGAGTCGGATATGGCTTAGGGACTAAACTGACTGATGAGAGGAAAAACAAACCAAAACCCTAATTATCTCTGAGAGTAGAATCTATAGACAAGGCAAGTCCTTCAATATCGAGAACTTTGAACTTATTTATTCTTAGCAAACAGAATAATCTCTTAAATCATACATGCAAATCAAGCTTGAGAAAATACTATATGATTCTCCCACAAGCCCCTGTTTACATTGGCTTTTCTGTTTTGTCTAAAACAGAAGTGATCCTTCACACAACTGTACACACACACACACACACACACCAAGGTCCCCTGCTCCATGCAAACAAGTCAGGGCCCTCTCTGCTGCCTCTCCACCCCGCTGCCCACCAAGCCCCGGGGACATCCCTTCAACTGCCTCTGTTCCCTGCTCTCATGCCCAGTTTCAGACCTTCACCTCCAAAGACGCAATCTCCTGTGGCGGCCTCCAAACCACCCTCACTTCCACCTGCTCCTGCCCCTACTTGTGCTAGGAAACTGAAAGTGCCTTTTAAAAAGTGCTGCGCTGCTCTTCCTCTTCCGGGCTCACCTCTCTATCAGACAGTGGAGAACATTTCCTCAAAAACCAGTGACCTTAAGGTGCCAAGTGAAAAGCGGAAACAGGTCAGTCTTTGGAGGCAGAAGAGGGAGACTCTGCTGGCTCAAGTCCCAGCTCGGTCACTCAGGAGCTGGCTGACCTGCTATAGGCAGACACAGGACTGCCTCTCTTAGTCTCAGTTCTCTAAAATGTAAACAATGAGAACATTGATCTCACGGGTTCTTTTAAGAATTAAGACAGATTGCATGTATAATGTCTGTTATACTAAGCCTGGTACATAGTAGGTCTTCAATAAATGCTGGGTTTTCTGCCTCCCACTCCCCTAGAGTAGGAAACAGCAACTCACTCCAGTATTCTTTGCCTGGAAATCCCATGGAAAGAGGAGCCTGGAGAACTACAGACTGTGGGACTGCAAAGAGTCAGACCTGACTGAGCATGCACACATACCCCCAATTCAGAATGGCTTAGGATTCAGTGCAGGAGTGACAAAAATTTAAAATTCTTTATACTGGTATACTTCATTTTACTATGCTTCACCTTACTGCACTTCACAGACAATTGCTTTTTTTTTTTTAAACAGGTTGAAGATTTGTGGCAACCCTGTACTGAGCAAAACTATCAGCGGCATATTTCCAAAAGCATTTGTTCATTCTTTGTCTCTGTGTCCCATTTTGGTAAGTCTCCCAATATTTCAAACTTTCTCATGATTATTACATCTGTTACGGTGATCTGTGATCAGAGATCTTTGATATTCATACCATGACTCACTTAGACTCAGATAATACTATTTTTAACCAAGAAAGTACTTTTAAGATATACACATTGTGTTTTTAGACATAATCCTATTGTATGCTTAACAAACAGCAGTACAGTGTAAATATAACTTTTATACGCACTAAGAAACCAAAAAAATTCCTATGGTTCCATTGTATTATTCCCTTTCCTGCAGTGGTCTGTAACCAAATCTACCAAGGTCTGCCTATAAGCCTATAGACTAAAGGACTTATACTCGTTACACAGTTCATTTGACAGAAGTTTGGAATATCAGGTGCAAAGAGATTTTTGTTTCACTCTACATCAGATAGTTGTATTAGAGCAATTCTGGTTGGTTTATCTGTAACTTTGACTTAAACAACAGTAATGACAGAATATTCCACATCTAAGAGGGAAGGATAAAAGGGGCTTAGAAAGAGGGAACTTCAAAGGTTGTGCCTGAATAGTAACATTTCATTGGAGTTACCACGCACCCAACCCTAACTTTCTCAAGAACAGTCCAGGGACTTGCCTGGTGAGCCAGTGGCTAAAACTCCTTGCTCCCAATGCAGGGGGCCCAGGTTTGATTCCTGGTCAGGGAACTAGATCCCACATGCGGTAACTAAGACCCAGTGCAGCAAAACAGATAAAAAATACATATAAGAATGGCCCATTTTAGAGTCTGGAGGCAGCACTAAGTGAGGGGTCCTCAGAGTCAAGCCAGGATCGATGCCCAGAATATCGCCTGCAGGATCCCGGGCCTGTGGCATCACGAATGTGTCAGTTCTGCACACAGATTTAAGTACAAAGAATCAAGACCATCTTTTAGCAGGTAGGGAAGCATAACATTTGGGTGACTTTCTTCTTGAGGGATTAAAGGGGAACAGATTTCCTGGGAGAAAAAAGCAAGATCTGGAGCAGGGAGGAGACGGGCATTGTTCTCATCAAAGAAGAAAAGAATGCAGAGGGAAAAACTAATGAGTTGCTGCCAAGAGATTTAAGCACGGATTATGTATCTGGTGGAGAATGCACACAATGGAGTGTTTTGGCCAGCCTGCTGGTGAAAACTTTTCCCATTATGATAAGGGAAGGGAGAGCTGAGTGTCTTACCTTTCAAGTGCTCTGTTCTGCAGTAAGTGTTCAGAGGAGGTTTCCTTTCAATGAGGAGCAGAGGGAGGCTTCTTTTCAAAGGAGTAACAAATGAGACAAAGCGGGCACAATTCCTGGCTGGCACCACCTTACGCACATTTGCATTTTCTATGGCAGCTGCAAAATGTTTAGTCCTCTGACAATACTTGGTACTTTGGAGTCAACAGCCTGGAATTTATAACCTTTCCATCTCAGAGTTGCCTGATGAGTCTCTTAGGCTTCAAGAATGACCGGGTCCATAGAGTCAGGCTGCGTGACACCTGGAGGTACACCAGGGCCTTGGCAGGCAGATGTGGAAGTAAATGGAAGGCCAGAAACACCTACTCTGCAAACCAGCTGAATTATCCTTTGAGGGAAGGGATACACAAGCTGCATCCCCCTCCCACGTGTCCCTGGCCTAGCCAGTTACTCCAGGGCAACCCTGAGCAACTAGGACATACTTTGCACTCTTCTCATCATCTGTGCTATGCTTTCTAATGGCTGCTACTGTAGACTCTTCAGTTGCGTTCAACTCTTTCAGACCCCATGGACTATAGTCTACCAGGCTCCTCTGTCCATGGGATTAATCCAGCAAGAATACTGGAGTGGGCAGCCATTTCCTTCTCCAGGGGATCTTCCTGACCCAGGGATCAAATCCTGTGTCTCTTGCTTGGCCAGCAGAGTTTTTACCACTGAGCCACCTGTGAAGTCTACTTTCCAAGGGCAATCACTGGTGAATGTCTATGAATAACATCTATCGTCAGGGTTAAAGCACTGGGCAAGAGAACTCTTAAAGAACCCTGGTTTTCACAGATCTTAAACTGAGTGGAAACTATGGAAGAGAAAATACAAAAAGATGTCTTACAATGAAGTATACAGGGGTCAAATTGGAACGTAGCATGTGTAAAAACAAGAGTGTACAATTATCAAAAGATTGTCCTGCAATGGTGAAGAAGGAGAAATGTAATTGCACTGATTTCCCACGGGCCAGGCACAAGTGCACATGGCACCCCTTGGAGATAGGTTTTCTGATGACACAGGAGGAATGGCAAAACGGAAGCTACCCAGGGATTTCAGGCATCTTGGCCCCGATCACACAGCTAGCGAGCAGCCCCAGTAAGCTTCTCACCAGCAGCTCTTTCTGAGACGCACTGGGGTCTACTGCCATACCACCCTGAATGCGCCCGAGCTGGTCTGAGATGTACTGGGATTTGCTCCAGGCCTGGTTTGATGGTGGTCAGCCTGTGACAGGACGTGCAGGACTCCCTGGGGCTTCTGGGCACAAGGCCTTTGTGTCCCCCATTTCTTTGATTACTAGAAACAGCCTTCATTCAGCCTGCATGACCTTCCCTGAGTCCAATGGGTAGATTCCAGCAGTCATTAATTCATAGGAGGGAGAGAACGGGAGACTAGGGAGAAACAATTCAGAGCAGTCTTGGGGCAAAGTCCAGTTTCCCATCAGTGGATACAAACAGCATCTTTGAGCTGTTCTGCAGAGCCTGAAACCTCCTCCAGGTGAGAGAAGTTATGGGATGTTGCCCACAAGCATGTAGATCCCATATCAGTTAAACCTGAAGGCTGAGGATGTTGACTCCTACTTACCTTACCCCCAACAATCAGAGAAAGTCCGCGATCTGATCGTGCCCTCTTTTACTATGAGACTTATCACTATCTTCCCCAAGTTGAGACAGCCATTTTGGGGCCTTCTCCAGGATCTTCCTGACCCAGGGATCAAATCCTGTGTCTCTTGCTTGGCCAGCAGAGTTTTTACCACTGAGCCACCTGTGAAGTCTACTTTCCAAGGGCAATCACTGGTGAATGTCTATGAATAACATCTATCGTCAGGGTTAAAGCACTGGGCAAGAGAACTCTTAAAGAACCCTGGTTTTCACAGATCTTAAACTGAGTGGAAACTATGGAAGAGAAAATACAAAAAGATGTCTTACAATGAAGTATACAGGGGTCAAATTGGAACGTAGCATGTGAAAAAACAAGAGTGTACAATTATCAAAAGATTGTCCTGCAATGGTGAAGAAGGAGAAATGTAATTGCACTGATTTCCCACGGGCCAGGCACAAGTGCACATGGCACCCCTTGGAGATAGGTTTTCTGATGACACAGGAGGAATGGCAAAACGGAAGCTACCCAGGGATTTCAGGCATCTTGGCCCCGATCACACAGCTAGCGAGCAGCCCCAGTAAGCTTCTCACCAGCAGCTCTTTCTGAGACGCACTGGGGTCTACTGCCATACCACCCTGAATGCGCCCGAGCTGGTCTGAGATGTACTGGGATTTGCTCCAGGCCTGGTTTGATGGTGGTCAGCCTGTGACAGGACGTGCAGGACTCCCTGGGGCTTCTGGGCACAAGGCCTTTGTGTCCCCCATTTCTTTGATTACTAGAAACAGCCTTCATTCAGCCTGCATGACCTTCCCTGAGTCCAATGGGTAGATTCCAGCAGTCATTAATTCATAGGAGGGAGAGAACGGGAGACTAGGGAGAAACAATTCAGAGCAGTCTTGGGGCAAAGTCCAGTTTCCCATCAGTGGATACAAACAGCATCTTTGAGCTGTTCTGCAGAGCCTGAAACCTCCTCCAGGTGAGAGAAGTTATGGGATGTTGCCCACAAGCATGTAGATCCCATATCAGTTAAACCTGAAGGCTGAGGATGTTGACTCCTACTTACCTTACCCCCAACAATCAGAGAAAGTCCGCGATCTGATCGTGCCCTCTTTTACTATGAGACTTATCACTATCTTCCCCAAGTTGAGACACTTGGTTGTTTTTTTCTTTTTTTAAAGATTTATTTATTTATTTTGGGGTGGGGGTCGGGTTGAGGAGGGAGGGGAATGGGCGGGCCACTTCTACTGGTCTTTCATTTCTCTATTTTCATTTGTCTTTGTTCTTTGGCTCCTGTGGGCTTCCCATCACAGTGGCGTCTGTCATTGCAGAGCACCGGCTCTGGGCGCATGCACTCCAGAGCTCTGGCTCAGTAACTGGACACATAGGTCCAGCCGCTCCGCGGCACGTGGGATCTTCCCAGGCCAGGGATCGAACCGGCGCCCCTTGCACTGCAAGGCGGTGTCCTTACCCACTGGACCACCAGGGGAAGCCCAACACTTGGTTTTGAGGGCATTAACCCCCTCAGTCCCCCTGAGCCTGGCAAAGCCATAAAGCTATTCTTTTCTACTTCATCCCAAACTCTGGCACTGGTGTAGAGAGAAGCAGAGCTTTCAGCCAAACCTGCAGGAGTTGGAGGGAGCCAGGGGATGGGCAACTGGGGTTCGCAGGCAGTGTTCCTTCATGTGCCTCCTTGCACACGAGAAGGTGAGGTCCAGAGAGGCAGAAAGAATCGGTCAAGGGCACCAAAGCTCATCAGAGCCTGTGCCTTGTCTGATTTCTGGTCTACCATAGGGTAGGATTCTGACAGGAGGGTAGGCACCACACTCTGAGATCTTAAGATCTTCAGATCTTTTTTTGTTTTTCTGCCTTCATACTGTTGTTCTAGACTTGCCTCTTCCTCCTGAGGACGTCACAGCTGCTGCATCTGTCTGTCTGCCTGCAGGACCACCATGGGCCGGAGGAACTTACCTAAGCCCATCAGAACAACCATCTCTAGTAGTTTTCTGCTGGAGAGATTAAAAGTTGTGTGTAGGGGGAGGAAATCTCTTTGTTCCTCAATTCCTCTATAAGCAGAAAAGAAAAGCGGGGGTCAATTTCTAGCTCAAAAGAATCCTAAGATACTAACCTCTGCTTTCTTATCATTAAAAAGAAAAAAAAAAAATCCTTTCACTGAGAAGTCTACAATTGAAGATGGAAAGGGAAAGGGAGAAGAGGGAGAAAGAGGAGGAGGGAATGGGTAGAGAGGGAGGGAAGAGAGAGAAAGAGGGAGGGGTGTAGGAAAAGGAGTGGATGAGACATGAAGGAAGATGAAGAGGAGGAGGAGGAGAAGAAAGCCATTCACATTTTTTGACCTGTTTCCTCTGAATGCTTCTTTTTTTTTAATTCATTTTTATTCTTGTCAAACTAGGGGCGAGTGGGGAGTGGTACTTGGAGGGGTGACTAAGTTTGCTAGAGAGACATGGGGGTTAACAGACTCTGAACAAAACTTGCCATTTAAATGTACATAAACACACCATGAACATGTCCAACTTAGACAACTGTGATCAAGCAACTCAATGTAAGAAGAGAAGGATTAAAAGACATGTCTCAATGGTTTATGGACACTTTCTCCTGATGAATGAAAGATTAGCAAGAGTTAGAAACTCGTGTGGGATGTGTCCGCTACTCTTCCAGCACTTTTCACATGTTCTGCAGAGTCTCAAAGATAGTTTGACAAGTAGCGCGACGTGGCTCTTATGTAAGAAAAATAAAAGGTTAAGAATGCGACCAGAGGGTGCTTCCCCTGGTGGTCCAGTGGGTAAGGACACTGCCTTGCAGTGCAAGGGGCGCTGGTTCGATCCCTGGTCTGGGAAGATCCCACGTGCCGCAGAGCGGCTGGACCGATGTGTCCAATGACCGAGCTGGAGCTCTGGAGCGCATGCGCCCAGAGCCAGCGCTCCGCAGCGACAGACGCCACCGTGATGGGAGGCCCACAGGAGCCAAAGAACAAAGATGGATGAAAATAGAGAAATGAAAGACCAGTAGAAGTGGCCCGCCCGTCCCCCTCCCTCCCCACCCCACCCCCCAAAGAATAAATAAATAAAACAAAAAATAAAATGTTAAAAAAAAAAGAAAAAAAAAAACAATGCGACCAGAGAGTGGCCCCAAACAAGGGACACCACAGAATAAAGACACTGGTTTGGCTCACCCACAAAGACTCACAGAAAGGGTGCTGCTCTGGTTAACTCAGCAGATAAACAATGGGGGGAAGGTCTGGAGGATTTGATGGACAGCTTTTGGAAATGATCTTCTGCTTGGCAAAACATTGCAGTGATAATTTTCTTCCCACGGAAGGAAATGCAAAGAAGTGTCACTAAAACAAGAGAGGTAATTACAGGGCAGGAATAAAAAAGCTGGGAGACACTGAGTGCAAAGTAACTAAATTAGTCCCATTACGGCCTTGAAATCTGGGCTTGACAACTTCAAGAGGAGAATCTGACCTCTCATTTCTGAGTAACAAAGCCAGGCATATCTTTCCTGCACTGTGTTTCCAGCCTACACTGGGGGTTTGGGAAACTACAAACACCCAAGGCTACAAGAGGGAAGACACTTCATCCCGCTCCTGAGCCTGCAGCTCAACAGACCTCCGACCAATTCTCCCAGCAATAGTTAAATCTCTTCAAGGAGGCCTGGCGGCTGGTCATCTCAACTCGCCTGGCACCCCTAGGGGAGCTCGGTCACACCCTATCCATCCACTCAGTCACCCATCTACCCAAACATTTACCCAGGTCCTGGTTATGTGTCTGGCATTGTTAGACGCTGTTCAGTAGGAGAGATCTTTCTTTTAGTTGAGCCCAAATCTTTCTTCCTGTAACCTCAACCCCCTGGAGCCAAATCCATCCTAGGGGAAGCTGAAGACGGCTGGCAGCAGTTGACCTTCGGATTGTGTTTCTCCGGATTACACATTCCCAGCTCGGATCCACAGTGACATGCGGATCCCCTAGCCAGCCTCACCGCTGCCTCTTAAAAGCCTCCTCCCACCTGGTCAGAAACATCCCAGTGAAGTCTGGTCCACAGTAAGAGTGGAAATTACTGATCTTCACACCACTTGTTCTCATCTTTTATTAATATAATAAAACACTCATCTTTTATTCATATAACCTAAAACTACCTCCGGTATACTTCTGACCAACATAATTCACAGCAAGTGTACGTACAGTACATAAATTCTTCCCCTCATTCTATATTCCTCAGATCTTTTATGAATGGTGAGTTCCAAGGTCTGATCTAATGATACGGTGCCTCTACTCCTTAACCCCTTTCCTTTTTAATCTATAGAACCCACGAGTCTTTAGTGTAACCAGAAGTTGGAGGAAGGGGAGCCTTAGACCCAGTGGTGGTTGGTTTTAATTTTCTATTTTGATGAAAAACTTGCCAATTTTATGCTGCTGCAAAACAGAGAGCGTGCAGCCTGTTGTTTCATATTGTACATCATTGATTTCATGCGGTTTTGACAGCTCTTTCATATTTCTAACACATAGATCGATATCTCCCCCTCTGAGAAGGTGAGGGGGTTGACAAATGGGCAGAATGCAGGCCAGCCCCACTTTGCCGTATCTCCCCACCTTCCGACAGCACCTGAGATGCTTGGACCGGGCATTGCCAGGTCCTCTGCCGGCTATTTGGAGATGCAAATAAATAGGAAGCAAATTGGTCAAGACTCCAAATTCCTCCCTGAGCCCATCAACACTTCAACTTTCTAAACAAGAACTAGAGACACAGAACCTCTTTGTTATCCATCATCTTGGGAATTAGATCAACAGAAATTTACTAGTAGATTTAAAGTGATCGCCACACGTCTGCTGGCAGAATTCACCCACCATGGACGGAAGGCACTCCAAGAGTTCAGAGGATGAAAAGGAACTCAGTTTAACTCTCTGGGCCCTGAGTTTTACCCTGCACCTGAGTAAAAGCTGCCTGACTGCTTAAACATTCAACTTACAAAGTGAGTATGAAAACTGACTGAAATTGGATGACTGAGCACAATATTCATGCGATACACCTAGTACATAAGAGCCCATAGATAACAGACTATTTTCCATTTAAATAAAATAATGTTGGTTGGAAGGAGAATGAAGTGCGCAATGGACAGCATACTGCAGGCAAAATGCTGAGAGCCAACATACTCTGAGAACAAGTCAGAAAACAGAATGGAAGTCAAGAGATAATATGATCTGATAGGAAAATAAAACTATAGCTAATGGATTTTTAAAGCTCACACTGTAATGAGCATTGTTTTTTATATATAAGAGCAAACTCCTATAATTGTAAGCCTTTTCTATGACCTGTCTCCTCCAATTTCTTAACAAAAAAACTAATGATACGGTGCCTCTACTCCTTAACCCCTTTCCTTTTTAATCTATAGAACCCACGAGTCTTTAGTGTAACCAGAAGTTGGAGGAAGGGGAGCCTTAGACCCAGTGGTGGTTGGTTTTAATTTTCTATTTTGATGAAAAACTTGCCAATTTTATGCTGCTGCAAAACAGAGAGCGTGCAGCCTGTTGTTTCATATTGTACATCATTGATTTCATGCGGTTTTGACAGCTCTTTCATATTTCTAACACATAGATCGATATCTCCCCCTCTGAGAAGGTGAGGGGGTTGACAAATGGGCAGAATGCAGGCCAGCCCCACTTTGCCGTATCTCCCCACCTTCCGACAGCACCTGAGATGCTTGGACCGGGCATTGCCAGGTCCTCTGCCGGCTATTTGGAGATGCAAATAAATAGGAAGCAAATTGGTCAAGACTCCAAATTCCTCCCTGAGCCCATCAACACTTCAACTTTCTAAACAAGAACTAGAGACACAGAACCTCTTTGTTATCCATCATCTTGGGAATTAGATCAACAGAAATTTACTAGTAGATTTAAAGTGATCGCCACACGTCTGCTGGCAGAATTCACCCACCATGGACGGAAGGCACTCCAAGAGTTCAGAGGATGAAAAGGAACTCAGTTTAACTCTCTGGGCCCTGAGTTTTACCCTGCACCTGAGTAAAAGCTGCCTGACTGCTTAAACATTCAACTTACAAAGTGAGTATGAAAACTGACTGAAATTGGATGACTGAGCACAATATTCATGCGATACACCTAGTACATAAGAGCCCATAGATAACAGACTATTTTCCATTTAAATAAAATAATGTTGGTTGGAAGGAGAATGAAGTGCGCAATGGACAGCATACTGCAGGCAAAATGCTGAGAGCCAACATACTCTGAGAACAAGTCAGAAAACAGAATGGAAGTCAAGAGATAATATGATCTGATAGGAAAATAAAACTATAGCTAATGGATTTTTAAAGCTCACACTGTAATGAGCATTGTTTTTTATATATAAGAGCAAACTCCTATAATTGTAAGCCTTTTCTATGACCTGTCTCCTCCAATTTCTTAACAAAATGAAGAAGTACTATTATTAGAAAATCTTGTCATTCAATCTCATGTTCATTTTACTGCATTAATTTAGCACAATGAAAATCCATATAGATTTTTAAATTTAATGTTCTTTTAAAAATTAAGCACAAAGTTACAATTCAACACATATGCTTTCAAAACACCTAATACCTCACCATTTTTAATTACACTTACACAAATAAGTGTCCTGAATAGGAGGAGCTTTTAAAAAGCTATTTATGGCTTCCATCAAATACACTGCTTACAGGTAAATATAAGGAATACAATGTGTAATAATGATGCAACTAATCTAAGCCCTCACCCTTGCTCCTTAGGCTTGACTGAATCAGAAGTTAAATCACACAACCATCTAACAATTAAACTCCTTCAATACAGTTACCACTGATTTGACTGTGGCTTTGCAGTTCTTTTGCCAACAGTTAAATGCATGCCACTTTGAATAACTGGAATGAAAGATGTCTTATAAGTTAAAAAAATTACTGGATGCTATCCAAGCAATGAATAAGCTATTCCCTGCTGTGTGCAAATTCAGCATTTTAGTGAGAGAATTAACATGGTCATGTTAATAAGCTTAACATTGCAAGGATTTTCTAATCGTCTAATTGTCTAAAAGGATGAGTTCCCTAAACAGCTCACCTTCCACACCTCCCCCCAAGGCAATCCTCCATCTGTCATCATCACCAGGTCTCTTCTTCAGCCAATTCTTCCTTCGCCTGGTGAAGAATCACTGATGATTTCCTTAATTTCAATATACACTGACCTCTCAGTATTACTCTGTTACACAGGCACTTTTTAAAAGATTATAAAGAATAAGCTCAAAGCACATGAATAGGGCAGCAGGAAGGATAGTAATAATAATAATAATAATAATAATAATAAATAATGGCAATTTTTGCTGAGTCAGGACTAAAACCTGCCATTTCATTAAGACCCTCAATATCTGTAAGGCCAAAATATTTGAAGAGGTCATTAACATATCTTTTGTGATTAAACTGTTCTGAAGAAGCAAAGAGAAACATAAGAAGCTAAATGATAAGCTTAAATGTTCGAAATTTTCTTTATTAAAAAAATAGGCAAGAGCAACAGAAATTTTCTTGAAATGTTTTAACTCTAAACTTTAAAGTCATCTAAAAAAATAAATCTTCACACCAAGATTACCAAGTAAAAGACTTGTGCATGCTCAGTAGCTAAGTCCTGTCCCCCAGGCTTCTCTGTCCATGGGATTCTCCAGGTAAGAAGATTGGAATGGTTGCCCTTTCCTCTTCCTGATCTTCCTGACCCAGGGGTGGAATGTTGGCTCCTGCATCTCCTACGTTGAAAGCAGATTCTTTACCATGGAGCCACCTGCTACGTCCTCAAAAGTCTTGTGGGTTTTTGTCACTCTGTATATGTTAAGGCTGTAATACTTTATATAGAATATAGAATATGTTATCATTATTTTTAAAGTGAAAACAGAAAATGAAATGTATGTTGGGGAACAGAAGTCCCCTCAATCAGGGTTTATGGTCCTCCAAAATCCAACCACGGCTGCCCCATCATGTAGACCAAAGGCATACAAAAGATACTGAGATTTCTTTGAATGTACTAGGAAGCATACACCTATAGGGGCTCTGGCTTCCAAATTAGGCATATTTTATTAAATTTATTTTCCCTGAAAACAAAAATGATCATCCAGAAAACTCTCTATAAACCATACTGTTTGATTCATTGCAAAACCTATTCCCGGGCTTCCCTGGTGGTCCAGTGGGTAAAGAGTCCACCTTGCAGTACAAGGGGCGCAGGTTTGTTCCCTGGCCCGGGAAGATCCCACGTGCCGTGGAGCGGCTGGACCGGTGTGTTCAATAAGCAGCCAGCGCTCTGCAACACGTGTGCCCGGAGCCGGTGGTCTGTGGCGACAGAGGCCACTGCGATGGGAGGCCCACATAGGCCAAAGAACAAAGATAGATGAAAACAGATAAATGAAAGACCAATAAAAAAAAGTGGCCAAAAATTTAAAAAAAAAAAAACCTGTTCCCACCGATGGTGAAAGATGATTAAAACATTTTTTTCTGTAAACTGATTCTGGCTGGCGCCTATCCCACAGAGGACATTCCAGAAGACCCTATATGTAACTTCTGAGACAACTCTGTTGTCATAAACTTTGTTATGGGACATCCACTATTTACAGAGCATGAAAAGTCCTAACAAGTTGGAGTAAAGAATGGAACAGAGTTTAAAATCAGAAGGCAATCTGGCAATCTCTATATCAAAAGCATTAAAATATGCATATGCTTTAACAAGAAGTCCTATGTCTATGAAAGAGGGGCAGAGGCAACAAAACCAATAAAACAGACAACAGAAGAAGTAAGGGCAAGAAACCCAAATATGCCATCTTCCCTCCTCTTTCCAGGCCGAGAGCCTGAACGCCATAATGGCAAAAGCTGGGAGTGAAAGGAAGCTGATCTGGCAGGGGCAGCTCAGCCTGGGGGACCCTACCAAGCACAGCTGAGCGCCAACTCACGGAAATAAAGTTCTAAGAACTGTAAGAGCCGACGTGGAGAGAAGCCCCTGATGTGGTTCAGCAGATTCTGGGGAGCAAATGAGGGAGAAGTCAGAGCTCCTGATCATCAGCTCCTCAAGGGTCTTGTCATGATGATACAGGCTCCAAATGGGTCAGGCAACCTGCTCAGTGATGCAGTGAATTCTAATCTCCATTGTAACAAAAAGGTCATGGATATTTAAAACTGATCAACTCCACTAGTCTATGCAGTGGGGACTGTGTTTTTTTTTAACAGAAAAGCTACAGAGATAGCACAGAGAGCCCCCTTACACCCTAGTTTGCCTGAGGTTGACATCTTAGGTACATTTATCCCAAGTAAGGAACCAACACTGATATGTTGTTACGATTAACCGAACTGCACATATTATTCCTATTTCATCCAGTTCAGTTCAGTCTCTCACTTGTGTCCAACTCTTTGTGACCCCATGGTCTGCAACATGCCTGGCTTCCTTCACTATCTCCCATAGCTCGCTCAAACTCATGTCCACTGACTCAGTGAATGGACTATGTTATTAGTTTTCCCCTAATTTTTTCCCCCATTCCAGGAACCAATCCAAGAGATCCCATTTAGTCGCCACGTCTTCCGAGCCTCCTCTGGTCTGTACCAGAATTCTCAGACTTTCCTTGCTTCTCATGACCTGACAGTTTTGAAGACAGCTGATTAGGAATTCTGAAAGAATTTCCCGGCCGTCTCCTCACTTGAAGACCAAGCCTTATTTGACACTTTGCTCTGATCACACCTGAGGTATGGATTTGTGGGAGGAGGACAGCAAAGGTGAAGTGACAATTTCTCACCACTGTGTCAAAGGAGGATCATTGTATTGTCCACTTCATGTCACAGACGAAGCTCGCCTTGATCACCTGGCCAAGGTGGTGTGGGCCAGGGGTTCTCACCATAAACCTTCTTTTCCGCCCCAATTTTCAGGCTTTCTCTTTGGAAATAAATCACTACGCAGAGCCATTCAAGGGGTGGGGAGTTCAACTCCAACTCCTTGAATGGATGAATACCGACATAAATCCTCTGAGTTCTTCCATATGGGAAATTTATCTCTATTTACTTGAGCATTTCTTTATATCAGTGTGGATTCCCAGATATGGATTTTATATTTCAGGTTAAAACCCAATGCTGTGCTATTTATTTGTTGTTCAAACTGACGAAAAGTCATGGCTCCTCAAGGGTCTTGTCATGATGATACAGGCTCCAAATGGGTCAGGCAACCTGCTCAGTGATGCAGTGAATTCTAATCTCCATTGTAACAAAAGGTCATGGATATTTAAAACTGATCAACTCCACTAGTCTATGCAGTGGGGACTGTGTTTTTAACAGAAAAGCTACAGAGATAGCACAGAGAGCCCCTTACACCCTCAGTTTGCCTGAGGTTGACATCTTAGGTACATTTCTCCCAAGTAAGGAACCAACACTGATATGTTGTTACGATTAACCGAACTGCACATATTATTCCTATTTCATCCAGTTCAGTTCAGTCTCTCACTTGTGTCCAACTCTTTGTGACCCCATGGTCTGCAACATGCCTGGCTTCCTTCACTATCTCCCATAGCTCGCTCAAACTCATGTCCACTGACTCAGTGAATGGACTATGTTATTAGTTTTCCCCTAATTTTTTCCCCCATTCCAGGAACCAATCCAAGAGATCCCATTTAGTCGCCACGTCTTCCGAGCCTCCTCTGGTCTGTACCAGAATTCTCAGACTTTCCTTGCTTCTCATGACCTGACAGTTTTGAAGACAGCTGATTAGGAATTCTGAAAGAATTTCCCGGCCGTCTCCTCACTTGAAGACCAAGCCTTATTTGACACTTTGCTCTGATCACACCTGAGGTATGGATTTGTGGGAGGAGGACAGCAAAGGTGAAGTGACAATTTCTCACCACTGTGTCAAAGGAGGATCATTGTATTGTCCACTTCATGTCACAGACGAAGCTCGCCTTGATCACCTGGCCAAGGTGGTGTGGGCCAGGGGTTCTCACCATAAACCTTCTTTTCCGCCCCAATTTTCAGGCTTTCTCTTTGGAAATAAATCACTACGCAGAGCCATTCAAGGGGTGGGGAGTTCAACTCCAACTCCTTGAATGGATGAATACCGACATAAATCCTCTGCAGTTCTTCCATATGGGAAATTTATCTCTATTTACTTGAGCATTTCTTTATATCAGTGTGGATTCCCAGATATGGATTTTATATTTCAGGTTAAAACCCAATGCTGTGCTATTTATTTGTTGTTCAAACTGTCCCAGCTTTGGTCACTGGGAGCAAATTTGGGTTAACCTTTGACATCTGTGTGGTCTGAAACTTCTTAACTTCCTGCTTCTCCACACTTTCATCAGTGAGAAGCCTTACATAAGTGTTATGGGAGGAATTGTGTATCCTCCCCACAAACGACACAGAAAAATTTAACATTAAAGTTTTGGTTACCAGTACCTCAAAATGTGACCCTATTTGGGAACAGTCATTAGAGGTGTTAATTAGTTATGATTACATCATACTGCAAAGGGTAGTACCCTAATTCAGGATTACTAGTATCCTTATAAAAAGGGGGACACAGCACATAGGAAGAACAAGGTCTAGCACACGATGAAGATGAAGGCAGGGTTTCCCCTGGTGGTCCAGTGGGTAAGGACACTGCCTTGCAGTGCAAGGGATGTTGGTTCGAGCCCTGGCCTGGGAAGATCCCACGTGCCACGGAGCGGCTGGACCCATGTGTCCAATTACCGAGCTGGAGCTCTGGAGCACATGCGCCCAGAGCCGGCACTCTGCGACGACAGAGGCCACCACGATGGGAGGCCCACAGGAGCCAAAGAACAAAGACGGATGAAAATAGAGAAATGAAAGACCAATAGAAGTGGCCCACCCATCCCCCTCTCTCCCCACCCCACCCACTCCAAAGATAAATAAATAAAATAAATGTTTAAAAAAAAAAAAAAAAGATGAAGGCAGAGATCAGGGTGATGCTTCTCACACGTCTCCGAAAGTGGATCCTGGAAAACAGAGGCACTAGTCTCTGAGCAGCAATACTGAGTACTCTGTTTGGCCACGAACAAGGTTTGGGGGGCAGTGTTTTCAGATGCTTCCCTGCAGAGTTTCCAGCCACCTGCAGCTTGCTTCAGAGCACCACTTTGCCAAGCACATCTGCAAGGACTAGCAATAACCACCCAGCTCGTATAATCACCATCTTTGGTACGCTAAGGATCAGATCCGTGAAATCGAAACACTTCCCAGGTGGCCCCCACTGCAGCCTTGCAGGGTGGACAGGTGGTCCCCTGCCTCACAGAGGATCCAGCCAGATCATGTCAAGTGGTCTCTGTTTAATGACTCGCTTTGTTCTTCTTCCATCTTCCCTAAGTCCCATCCACAAGTGGCCCAAGGGTTTAGAATAGAACTGAATACACTGTTGTTACTTCTACAAATACTGCACTGCCATTCAGCACTTAGAAGCCTTTTAGTACAATTTTACGCACTAGAGGATACTGACACTTTCAGACGAAGGGACTATAGTCTGTGTTAGCTGCTCAGTTGTGTCTGACTCTGCGAGCCCATGGTCTGTAGCCCACCCAGGCTCCTCTGTCCACGGGATTATCCAAGCAAGAATACTGGCGTGGGTTGCTAGTCCCTTCTCCAAGGGATCTTCCTGACCCAGGGATTGAACCTGGGTCTCCTGAATTGCCAGTGGACTCTACCATCTGAGCCACCGAAAGAGAAGATGACTTGTTCTTATAGAGTTAAGACATGGAAGAGACAGGTTCAAACTTGATATGTCTTCTCACTCCACATCCAGTAACCTTTATGGAGCTGAAATCTAAGCTCTGGCATGGGTAGAGATGGAAACTTTTCTCCCCTCTTGGCCAACTAGGAGAAGAGGAACTGGATATGACAGACTGGGATCTGATATTTTTGTTTGGAAATTACTTTTATTACAAAAGCTCCAGTTCATCTGTGTTTTCACGCCTATATAAAAAAATCAGATGAAGTCATTAAGCTCAGGCCAGCATGTAAAGCTTCTCGCCTGCGTGTGCATTCCTCTTGCAGCCCTCAGAGCTCTCCTATAATCCTTCAAATTATTAAGTAATTCCTGTGCTTCCCCTGGGGTCGCATTCAGAAACAAAATGTTGGTCTAAATGAACCAATGATATGACCCAGTAAATAACACTTATGTTCTTAACTTCTGAGAAGCAAAAGGATATGAAATACTTCCGAGGTACAGACTGGAAGGAAAGTGAAGGGTTTTCTGTGGGGTTTCGGAGGGTGAGGGGAGCAGAAGGACAAAGGAACATGCGAATCTGGGAATTACTCCAATAATGAGGGCCATCCCCTCCCCCACCAACCTTGTCTATCAGGCAAGTCTCCACTCTAGTCCTGGTTTTCTCCCATTTCAGGAAAGGCTACGGCCACAAGAAGAAAACCAAGCATATGGCTCTGCCCTTCTGGACATTTCTACAGCGTTGGCTGGGCTGGTTTGGAAAATCCCATTTTATCTCCTACAGCTATATGACCTCAAGTTGTCATTTCCAATAAAGTATGCTTCCACTGACTTTTATGAACATAGACAAAAGCTGCTACAACCTTTTTTTTTCCTCCCCAAATCTTTCAAACCAACTGTAGTTGCTATGTAGGGTTATTTGTTTCTAAGGCAACAGCGTATATCTAAGTACTAATGGCCTGTCCTTTTGCCAGGCAACAAACAGCCTTGTGATGCAACTGCACCTGTCTCAGCTACGCGTTACTATGGAGATGCTGCAGTTGCTATGGCTACCATCACGCTAATCGCCTAGCAAAGGCAGACATACAGCAGTCATCTCAGAGAGCCCAGCTGTTCCTCCCCATCTTTTGCTGAAGACTGATTGTCCAGGGCCTGTGATGGAATGCTTCTCAACTGAGATGCACAAGAACTTCATTAAGGCTGTTTCACAGGCTGATCACTTTGTGCTCCCTTCTGCAGAACAAACACCAGACCAGGGAAAGGATCTGCAACGACACGGACTGCGAAACTACGGCCATCTATGAACTCATGCCATTCCTCATCGATAAAAACTTAGAAACTTGGCGTCCAAGGCTCCCGCCTCTTAACTGGGTGGTGACAAGAAACATTTCTGTACATTAAAGAAAAAAAAATTGGGCTGATAGAATTGAGGGACAGATGTCCAACTCAAGCCCTACACAAGAGAAAATCTATTTTAAAAATTGGTTCCATGTTATATGGATATTTTTATAGAATCTAAACATTAATCTATTTTTTTTTTTTAATAACAAGTTGCATATCCTTCCCTCCTATTCTCTCTCTGTAAACATGGCACCCGTGACCTCAGTGTCTCAAAAAAAAAAGGGGCATGTGAGAGACAATCCAAGTCTCTATTGGCCTTTGCTGTTTCCCTTGAAGAGGCAAACACCAAGTAACCACAACAAAGTGATCGCTCTGGGGCACCGTCTACATGGCGACGGGGGATGGCAACAACTCAGTGCGTCCTTCACTGAAGCACCTGGAGACACTCTTTCTCTGATGAGAGGAAGACAGAATCGCTACCACTACTCATTCCTGGACTCC
>JAIOJX010000032.1:186453478-186680938 GCA_022376925.1 Tragulus kanchil | reverse complement strand
GAGAAAGCCATGCAAACTCCAAGAAGAAGCCCAGTTACGGAGGACTATTTTAAACCAGAATGTGTTTAAGTCTTCCAAGAGACATCATCGGCTCTAATTTCTTTTAAAGGAAGAAAATACCATATGAAGTACACAAGCATAAGAGCTTTCTTGTTGACAAGGTACAACATACATACACCACCAGCTTAATCACGGGCTCCGTTTTCACATATTTATAATAAACATGTCACAACCATATTTTTAAAAAAACTCTCTTTTCTTTCCAAACTCTGTGTTTAAATTAGAACACACAAAACTACATCTATTCTTAAACTTTACAAACCCTAAATAATGTGTGAGCACATTATGAAACGATCAGGAAAACAACACAGTCCCTGATTTAGAGTGGCAAAACAAAACTCTATCCATTGGGAAAACCATATAATCAGAGGGTCTTATTCATAACTGTGTCGGCAGGTTGGTTCTACCCTAACATTTCCACAAATACCCAAGAGGATGAGGTCAACCAGATGATTATCTTGAGTAATATTTTTTTTTTAACGATATACCTAGAGATGTTTTTTTTTTTAAATTACCATGTTAGGTACCAGACTAAAGAGATATAGTTACACATGTAGATAAGAAAGGCTCAAAAGATAAGCTAGATTGAAGCACAGAGAAAAGTAGGAGGCTTACATGCCAGAATTCAATAAAAATGGGAAAATATTAATGGAGAAAGAAACTAAATTTTTGTACTCGGGTTTGCCTCAAGGTCATGTAGAGAACGAAAAGCATATAAAAATTAGTATCTATAAAAAGAACAGTCGAGAACATAAATAGACATTGATCATACCAAGTTGCTTGGGGCCACGTGAACTCAAAGTCAAAAAATTATTATTGTGTCTGTACTTCATGCATCGCACGGAGGGCAGCTACACATGAGTCTTCTCCATCATGTCTACTACTATACTCTTCTAGTTACCCAAAGAAAAGCATTCACACCAGCAAATGATCTGAACCATGGGTCTCTCAAAGTGTGAGCCAGGGACCAGCGCCATCAGCATCACCAGGAAATGCACTCTCTTGGGCCCCTCCCTGGATCTGTGGACTCAGAATCTGTATTTTAATAACATCTGTGACTTCCTGAATTTTTTTCTGGTTGGTGTTGGGGTGAAGACGCTCCTCTATCAATTCCCCAAACGAAAATATCCTCTTGGGAGGCCGTTCCTTGTAAGAAAGTTAACGTCCTTTATCAAATTCTATCTTATTTTGGAGGAGAAGCCATAATGTGATTCCTGTTTTACAAATTGAGAAAAATAGTTGGGAATTATTGAAAGCCAGTGCAGTGGTAAAGAATCTGCCTGCCAAGGCAGGAGCTATAAGAGCTGAAGGTTTGATCCCTGGGTTGGAGATCCCTGGAGGAGGAAATGGCAACCTGCTCCAGTATTCTTGCCCATGGAGGCAGCCTGGTAAGTTACAGTCTATGGGGTCCCTGATTTAGAGTGGCAAAACAAAACTCTATCCATTGGGAAAACCATATAATCAGAGGGTCTTATTCATAACTGTGTCGGCAGGTTGGTTCTACCCTAACATTTCCACAAATACCCAAGAGGATGAGGTCAACCAGATGATTATCTTGAGTAATATTTTTTTTTTAACGATATACCTAGAGATGTTTTTTTTTTTAAATTACCATGTTAGGTACCAGACTAAAGAGATATAGTTACACATGTAGATAAGAAAGGCTCAAAAGATAAGCTAGATTGAAGCACAGAGAAAAGTAGGAGGCTTACATGCCAGAATTCAATAAAAATGGGAAAATATTAATGGAGAAAGAAACTAAATTTTTGTACTCGGGTTTGCCTCAAGGTCATGTAGAGAACGAAAAGCATATAAAAATTAGTATCTATAAAAAGAACAGTCGAGAACATAAATAGACATTGATCATACCAAGTTGCTTGGGGCCACGTGAACTCAAAGTCAAAAAATTATTATTGTGTCTGTACTTCATGCATCGCACGGAGGGCAGCTACACATGAGTCTTCTCCATCATGTCTACTACTATACTCTTCTAGTTACCCAAAGAAAAGCATTCACACCAGCAAATGATCTGAACCATGGGTCTCTCAAAGTGTGAGCCAGGGACCAGCGCCATCAGCATCACCAGGAAATGCACTCTCTTGGGCCCCTCCCTGGATCTGTGGACTCAGAATCTGTATTTTAATAACATCTGTGACTTCCTGAATTTTTTTCTGGTTGGTGTTGGGGTGAAGACGCTCCTCTATCAATTCCCCAAACGAAAATATCCTCTTGGGAGGCCGTTCCTTGTAAGAAAGTTAACGTCCTTTATCAAATTCTATCTTATTTTGGAGGAGAAGCCATAATGTGATTCCTGTTTTACAAATTGAGAAAAATAGTTGGGAATTATTGAAAGCCAGTGCAGTGGTAAAGAATCTGCCTGCCAAGGCAGGAGCTATAAGAGCTGAAGGTTTGATCCCTGGGTTGGAAAGATCCCCTGGAGGAGGAAATGGCAACCTGCTCCAGTATTCTTGCCAGAAAAATTTCATAGACAGAGAGAGCAGCCTGGTAAGTTACAGTCTATGGGGTCGCAAAATATCAGACAAGATTGAGCACACACACACACACATACAACTAAAAGCCACGTTTTCTTCTTATTTTTGTTACACCATATTCTCTGGTATTCCCTAGAAATCCCAAAAGCAAAAGGGAAAGGCTCCACTTTAAATTAGGGTATATAGTTCTGACCACTGGACCTATAATTAAGAATTCACTCTTCTTTTCTTTCCTTCCTTTTTTTGTTCTCAACAGTAATTGAGGGTCAAGTCTTGGTGCCTGAAGACACCTTAATCAGTATCATCTCACAGCATTTTCCAATTATGTGGAAGTCTGCCTGCATCTGGATGTGGTTGTTTACTTTTTTCTTTTCTCCTTACTTTGGAGTTCAGAGAGAATATACTTATGTTTTCTGTGCAACAGAAAGAAGTCTTAGGATTCATTTTTCAAAGGAACACTGGATTTTTACTTGTTAGCCCTCTAAGAGAGGAATCTAGCAAACCAAAGACTTAATCAAGCGCTCTCTGGGTTAGCTTTGAAGGCTTCTGACCCCCACTCAGGAACGAGGCTTCCAAACCAAAGCCCTGCAAGCAAACTGCCCCGGCAGCAAACAGAAAAGACAGAAATAGATTATCTTCTAGGCCCACGGTTCTCAATCTCTGGTGAAGGTCAAAGTCCTCTGGGAAGGTTTTAAAAATTGCCATGTCCAAGCCACACCCGAGCCCGGTAAGTCAGACCCTCAGGCACAGAACCAGGCATTGCATTTTTTCAAACCCCCCAAGTGATTCCGATGCCCATCCAAGTGTCAGAACCAATGAGCCCAGCAGTGATGCCGACACCATGAGGTCAGATCTATGGCTCCTGTATTTACTTCAACTCTCCCTACATGCAGCAGCAGAATCTTAGGTCCAGTACCTTCCAGAACCTGCTCTTCTAAAACAGCTGCTTCACTGGGGTTTTTTTACAAATTGAGAAAAATAGTTGGGAATTATTGAAAGCCAGTGCAGTGGTAAAGAATCTGCCTGCCAAGGCAGGAGCTATAAGAGCTGAAGGTTTGATCCCTGGGTTGGAAAGATCCCCTGGAGGAGGAAATGGCAACCTGCTCCAGTATTCTTGCCAGAAAAATTTCATAGACAGAGAGAGCAGCCTGGTAAGTTACAGTCTATGGGGTCGCAAAATATCAGACAAGATTGAGCACACACACACAAAATACAACTAAAAGCCACGTTTTCTTCTTATTTTTGTTACACCATATTCTCTGGTATTCCCTAGAAATCCCAAAAGCAAAAGGGAAAGGCTCCACTTTAAATTAGGGTATATAGTTCTGACCACTGGACCTATAATTAAGAATTCACTCTTCTTTTCTTTCCTTCCTTTTTTTGTTCTCAACAGTAATTGAGGGTCAAGTCTTGGTGCCTGAAGACACCTTAATCAGTATCATCTCACAGCATTTTCCAATTATGTGGAAGTCTGCCTGCATCTGGATGTGGTTGTTTACTTTTTTCTTTTCTCCTTACTTTGGAGTTCAGAGAGAATATACTTATGTTTTCTGTGCAACAGAAAGAAGTCTTAGGATTCATTTTTCAAAGGAACACTGGATTTTTACTTGTTAGCCCTCTAAGAGAGGAATCTAGCAAACCAAAGACTTAATCAAGCGCTCTCTGGGTTAGCTTTGAAGGCTTCTGACCCCCACTCAGGAACGAGGCTTCCAAACCAAAGCCCTGCAAGCAAACTGCCCCGGCAGCAAACAGAAAAGACAGAAATAGATTATCTTCTAGGCCCACGGTTCTCAATCTCTGGTGAAGGTCAAAGTCCTCTGGGAAGGTTTTAAAAATTGCCATGTCCAAGCCACACCCGAGCCCGGTAAGTCAGACCCTCAGGCACAGAACCAGGCATTGCATTTTTTCAAACCCCCCAAGTGATTCCGATGCCCATCCAAGTGTCAGAACCAATGAGCCCAGCAGTGATGCCGACACCATGAGGTCAGATCTATGGCTCCTGTATTTACTTCAACTCTCCCTACATGCGCAGCAGCAGAATCTTAGGGATATACTTCCATGTACCTTCCAGAACCTGCTCTTCTAAAACAGCTGCTTCACTGGGGTATATCTCTCTGCAAGGTTCTTCTATTTAATAAATTCTTTCTCATTCCCTTAATATTCCTTCTCATTAAAACATAACCTACAAACACATGAATTACACTTATGCAAACAGCGGGAGATGGTGAAGAACAGGGAAGCCCGGTGTGCGAGAGTCCATGGGGTCACAAAAAGTTGGACGTGACTTAGTGACTGAACAACAACAGAGCGTAAAGGACAGCTCAATGGAATGTATTCTCTGTATGATTCCATTGTTTTACTCTCATGTGACATGCCAAATGTTTCAAGTAAGTTTGGCTTTTCTTTCTTCTTTCTTTTTTAAACGGGAGGTGAAATTTCAGCTGGAAATCTACTCTAAAAGATCTCCAAGAAACAGTCCAAGGAAGAACATGGCCATACTTATTTTTTTATGAGTACCTAAGGCTGATCAAAATGTTCCTCCCAAGTCACAAAATGGGTAATCCTGGCATTTTTCAGGGGTCTTTTTTGGCACACTGAACACAGGTCAAGACACGAGACAGCATTTTATTTTAATTACTCTTCTTGAACCTCCTAAATCTTCAAGCAGCGATTCTTAAAGAAACCCATTCATGGTGAGCAGATAATGCAGCCTTTTTTTCACCCTGCAGTAACCAAGTACAGAGAAAACAGTGAATACACTTTTCTTGACCAAAGAGGTGCTGTTAACTTGTCCCTGGGTTACGACTGCCTGTGCGTGAACTTCTAGAATGTTTTCCAAAATGTCTTTTCAACAAGCAGAGCTTGCTGAGTTTGCCAGACCTACTTCCTGACCTTTGTCCATTCTGTTCTTTGGCAACTGTTTCTGACAGGCTACCCCATTCAAAGTCTTTCCTCTGCTCTCATCCATCTCATTATATCGTCCTCCATTTTGCTATTACCTATTCATAATATAGCTCTTCAAAGGAACTACCCAAAAGGATGAAGTCAGAATCATGATCAGGTTTTCTGTTAACACCAGAAGGAAGATTTATGTATATGCCCATAGAAGCATACGTCGTCCTTTGTAACTACCAGTCAGTACAAAGGGATTAAAGTCACATATTCTACTTGGTAAATTTGGTTCTATTGAATAACAAAAGACTCCATCATTAAAGACAATGATGGAACAGTTGCAAATCACGGCACACTTGTTTGGTGCTGATTTTGAGTCTTTCCAATACATCAACACTCTTTGTTAAAAGGTCACTAGAGATGAAACACTGCCACCAGCCAAAATGTTTCAGGCGAGAAATGAAGGGCAAGAAAGACTTGCCAGTAACACATGGTAGGCTAAGGACACAGAGGTTCCAGAATCCAGCAGACCTAGGTTCAAACCCTGGCTGCATTCTCCCTGGGTCACATGGACAGCCTATGACCATTCCCATCTCTAAGATGCAAATAATGGGAATTCCCTGGTGGTCCAGTGGCTAGGACTCCACACTCCACACGTTCACTGCCAAGGGTGTAGGTTCGATCCTGGTCAGGGAACTAAGGTCCCACCAGCAGCTCTGGTCCACCAATAAATAAATAAATAAATAAATAAATAAAATGTAATGCAAATAATAGCAATAATAGCCTTCACAGGGCTGCTGTGAGGAGTAAAAGGTTTAGAAGGTAGTGAGCGCAGATCAGCTGTTCCTACTCCAGTTTAAAGAAATGCAACCCAAAGCAAACCCATGAGGTAAGAGTAGTGGGTATTACCTGTGTGCATCCAAGAAGAAGGAGGCTCCCAGAGAGTAAGTAAATTCATCCCCCCACGTATCTTTCTAAAACACAAAAATGACTGTGCTGATGCTTGTTTAAACCTCTCCAGTGACTCTCATGACTGGGAAATTAGAAAGAGACATAAACTCCCAGTTCCTTCTCATGGCATAAACCCTGGATGAGATTTTTTTTTTCCCCACAACTCAGCCCCAAATCACTTCTTTTTTTTTTTTTTTTTTTTAGTTTTTTGATGTGGACCTTTTTATTATTATTATTATTATTAAAGTCTTTACTTAATTTATTACAAATATTGGTTCTGTTTTATGTTTTGGTTTCTTTGGCCACGAGGCATATGGGATCTTAGTTCCCCAACTGGGAACTGAATCCATATCCCCTGCATTGGCAGCCAAAGTCTTAACCACTAGGCTGCCAGGGAGGTCTCCTAAATCATTTCTGCCATGAACTCTTTCTGCATCACCACAGATAGCATTGCCCCTCCTTCTTTTGGGCTCTGACGCTACCTGGACACGTTTTTAGCAAAGCAACCGTGAATTTTTCTGAGCTCGTTGGTTTATGCATCTGAATCTATACACTGAACGGAAGTTCCATAAGAACATACTGTGTATTCATCTCTGTAGTCCTCACATCTAGCCTGGCACAGAGCACTGGTCGTTCAGTCCCCAGTCATGTCTGACTCTCTGCAACTGCATGGACTGAAGCACGTCAGGCTTCCCTGTCCTTCACGGGCAAGAAAGACTTGCCAGTAACACATGGTAGGCTAAGGACACAGAGGTTCCAGAATCCAGCAGACCTAGGTTCAAACCCTGGCTGCATTCTCCCTGGGTCACATGGACAGCCTATGACCATTCCCATCTCTAAGATGCAAATAATGGGAATTCCCTGGTGGTCCAGTGGCTAGGACTCCACACTCCACACGTTCACTGCCAAGGGTGTAGGTTCGATCCTGGTCAGGGAACTAAGGTCCCACCAGCAGCTCTGGTCCACCAATAAATAAATAAATAAATAAATAAATAAAATGTAATGCAAATAATAGCAATAATAGCCTTCACAGGGCTGCTGTGAGGAGTAAAAGGTTTAGAAGGTAGTGAGCGCAGATCAGCTGTTCCTACTCCAGTTTAAAGAAATGCAACCCAAAGCAAACCCATGAGGTAAGAGTAGTGGGTATTACCTGTGTGCATCCAAGAAGAAGGAGGCTCCCAGAGAGTAAGTAAATTCATCCCCCCACGTATCTTTCTAAAACACAAAAATGACTGTGCTGATGCTTGTTTAAACCTCTCCAGTGACTCTCATGACTGGGAAATTAGAAAGAGACATAAACTCCCAGTTCCTTCTCATGGCATAAACCCTGGATGAGATTTTTTTTTTCCCCACAACTCAGCCCCAAATCACTTCTTTTTTTTTTTTTTTTTTTTAGTTTTTTGATGTGGACCTTTTTATTATTATTATTATTATTAAAGTCTTTACTTAATTTATTACAAATATTGGTTCTGTTTTATGTTTTGGTTTCTTTGGCCACGAGGCATATGGGATCTTAGTTCCCCAACTGGGAACTGAATCCATATCCCCTGCATTGGCAGCCAAAGTCTTAACCACTAGGCTGCCAGGGAGGTCTCCTAAATCATTTCTGCCATGAACTCTTTCTGCATCACCACAGATAGCATTGCCCCTCCTTCTTTTGGGCTCTGACGCTACCTGGACACGTTTTTAGCAAAGCAACCGTGAATTTTTCTGAGCTCGTTGGTTTATGCATCTGAATCTATACACTGAACGGAAGTTCCATAAGAACATACTGTGTATTCATCTCTGTAGTCCTCACATCTAGCCTGGCACAGAGCACTGGTCGTTCAGTCCCCCAGTCGTGTCTGACTCTCTGCAACTGCATGGACTGAAGCACGTCAGGCTTCCCTGTCCTTCACCATTTCCTAGAGTTAACTCAAACTCATGTCCATTGACTCAGGGATGCCATCCAACCATCTCATCCTGTTGTCCTCTTCTCCTCCTGCCTTCAATCTTTTCCAGCACAGGGTCTTTTCTAATGAGCCAGCTCTTTGCATCAGATGGCCAAAGTACTGAAGCTTCCTTCAGCTTCAGATAGACCATAAAAAATGCTTGATGAATGAATGAATGGTCCAAAACTATCCAACAAGTGAATGACAGAACCAGAGGTGCCCGCAACATCTTCCAACTGCCTGTTGGGTCATTGTCCCTTAGGACTACACTGCCTTTGTCAATGAGTGGGTGACATCTCTGAAAAGATCTGAGGCTCAATCTCCATATTTAGGATGGACTTGCCATATGACCTTAGGTCATATGTCAGAAAACAAGCATAACCACAAATTTGCATGCATCAATTTCCGTATCTGTAAAAGAGGGCTTGTACTTAATACTGGACTTTACACAGTAGGTAGGGAAAGAAGAGATAAACCAATTAGATAACACAGGCATGTTCCTTCATGAAAAGTGTCTCAGTCTAAAACTGCCACAATAGTCAATATAATTAGATAACAATAATAATACCAAACACCACAGTTTATTACAATCCTTTCTTCTGAGGCTTTCAATTGGAACTGAAAACACAATTACTAATTAAGTTAGACAACGGGAGGCATCATTTTCCAAATGGAACCCTAGTGATATAAATGAGTTACTGCAGCCACTAGAATTTCTCACTGTCATTCAAAGAGGGGCTCTTCCATGGGTTGGAGTCAACTGAGAAAACAGACCCCTATCCTGCATCTGTACCTCCAGCCAAAGTCTAAACCTGGACCACGTCTTTCTGCATCACCACAGATAGCATTGCCCTCCTTCTTCTGGGCTCTGACGCTACCTGGACACGTTTTTAGCAAAGCAACCGTGAATTTTTCTGAGCTAGTTGGTTTATGCATCTGAATCTATACACTGAACGGAAGTTCCATAAGAACATACTGTGTATTCATCTCTGTAGTCCTCACATCTAGCCTGGCACAGAGCACTGGTCGTTCAGTCCCCAGTCGTGTCTGACTCTCTGCAACTGCATGGACTGAAGCACGTCAGGCTTCCCTGTCCTTCACCATTTCCTAGAGTTAACTCAAACTCATGTCCATTGACTCAGGGATGCCATCCAACCATCTCATCCTGTTGTCCTCTTCTCCTCCTGCCTTCAATCTTTTCCAGCACAGGGTCTTTTCTAATGAGCCAGCTCTTTGCATCAGATGGCCAAAGTACTGAAGCTTCCTTCAGCTTCAGATAGACCATAAAAAATGCTTGATGAATGAATGAATGGTCCAAAACTATCCAACAAGTGAATGACAGAACCAGAGGTGCCCGCAACATCTTCCAACTGCCTGTTGGGTCATTGTCCCTTAGGACTACACTGCCTTTGTCAATGAGTGGGTGACATCTCTGAAAAGATCTGAGGCTCAATCTCCATATTTAGGATGGACTTGCCATATGACCTTAGGTCATATGTCAGAAAACAAGCATAACCACAAATTTGCATGCATCAATTTCCGTATCTGTAAAAGAGGGCTTGTACTTAATACTGGACTTTACACAGTAGGTAGGGAAAGAAGAGATAAACCAATTAGATAACACAGGCATGTTCCTTCATGAAAAGTGTCTCAGTCTAAAACTGCCACAATAGTCAATATAATTAGATAACAATAATAATACCAAACACCACAGTTTATTACAATCCTTTCTTCTGAGGCTTTCAATTGGAACTGAAAACACAATTACTAATTAAGTTAGACAACGGGAGGCATCATTTTCCAAATGGAACCCTAGTGATATAAATGAGTTACTGCAGCCACTAGAATTTCTCACTGTCATTCAAAGAGGGGGCTCTTCCATGGGTTGGAGTCAACTGAGAAAAGCAGACCCCTATCCTGCATCTGTACCTCCACTGGAAATGCAGTTTGTTCCCAATAGTTTGCCACATAGTTACTAAGCCACTGTGAGACCACGAAGCTGCTACAGTTCAGAGTGAAGTGCATTGATAGTGAATAACCTAGTCAAGACCTGGGCAAAAAAAGTAAAAGTCTCAGGACTTCCCCATGGTCCAGTCGCTAAGACTCCACGCTCCCAGTGCAGGGGCCCAAGAGTCCATCCCTTGTCTGGGAACTAGATCCCTGACCAGGGAATTAATTTAATCGATTAATTATTTTAATAAATTAATTCATTAAAGTCTCCAAGGCAGGAGATAAAGAGCATATTTCTTCCCTTGGAGGAATCTGGGTAAAAAATAAAAACAGTTTTAAAGTGCAATGGGGAGAAGCAGGAGGCCCGTGATCCTCAGGGGACCTGAGAACATTCTCTTCTTCTTTTTGAAAAATTCTGTTCTGTAGTGGAAAGCACCAAGTTCTTTCCTTCCCCTTTACTTGAAGACTTTTCTAAATTGTTCTTTTAAAGGCACTAGAAGAGAAAGAGAGAGAGAGAGAGAAAAAAAAAAAAGGTTCTGTAGTCCCATGGAAAATTGGGGAAATGAAAAATTTTAATTTTAGAGTAAAAATATTTTCTTGTTAAAGGACGACTCAGACCTTTTTAATATGCAAAAGTGAATTCAGAATCACCTAGAAGGGGATTTGACGTGCAGCTTTGACCAAATTCATTTAATGCAAGACTTTTTGTCTGTTTTCTAGAAACTTCTTGAGAGCTAGTGTTCTGGAAAAACACACGACAAATATAAATGACCTCCCTTTCTTGTAATTTTAAGGACTTGGTCACAGGTTAAAAGGAAAAAGTGAGTAGCTATGATGGACAAGTAAATGAGGCATCGTAGCCAGCGCCTGAAGCAGTAGAGGGACTTCTGAAATTACGTCCAACTTTCGGTCCCGCTCACCACTTACTATGTGACCTTGGCTTAAAAACGGCTCATGTACTCTTGGCCTCAGTTTCCACATGAGTCAATGGGAATAATGGCATCACCTCCCTCAAATGGTCAGCAGGAGTATTGCTAGAGTCAAGTTATTCAGCACAGCGTTCAGTATAGAGCAAGCTTTCAATGTGCACAGACCATCAGAGACACTCCTGGGTGACAGGGAGGCCCATTAGGGTCAGTCTGCTGTAGCTGCGTCTTCTCAGGGTAGAATGAAGATGCTCTCAACTCAAGCACAAGTGAAAGACTCGACATCAGCCACATAGGAAAAGAGCAAGAAACACGCCAAAACGGAAGAGAGAAGTCTGAAGGAAACTCCGCTCTCAGCCACATTTTCAAGGAAATGCATTTTACATGAAATTCCAACAACAGTGCCCTCAGCGCTGCTTCTGCTTTTCTCTGACATCTGATAACCAGATACCACAAAGTATCGAGAAAGCAAAGAAAATGTACAGAACAGCAAAATAAACGCTTTTAGTCAGGTTCTCACTTGGAGCCTTGGAATCAAGGTTTGCCGCATGGCCAAGGAAGGAACCAAGATCCACCCGTGGTAAATGTACACCAGATTTGGGAACCCAGGCTATTCTGATGAAATGTACAGAGACAGTGGCCAAGTCAGCAGCAAATGACCGTGTGATTCATGGAAAGATTGAGATGTTTGAAAAAGATGCTTCACTTAGCCAAGCTGGTTCATTTTCACCACTGCCTTATAATAGATCTGCTGGATACAGACCTATGACAAAAGGAAATCCTCACACTAGATTTCATAGTATACATTTAAAAAAATCTTTCATGTAAAGTTGCCTAGAGGATGAAGACAACTAGTCAGAAAGAAAAAGAATGAGCTATGCAACTTACAAATCCAATTTGCTAGAATAAAATGTCCCACATTGCCTATAACGAGAACTTGTATGGAATACTCCTTGATATGAGAGTGTCATATTAGGTCTTAAAAATATTTTTGCTGTACAGAGACTTTCAATCGTAAGAGGGAGACTGGTGTATCTACACTGCCGTAGGAAACTCACAACCTCCCATCCCCGCCCAAGGGGACACGAACTCTTTACGTCCAACTTTCGGCCCCATCATGTGACCTTGGCTTAAAACGGCTCATGTACTCTTGGCCTCAGTTTCCACATGAGTCAATGGGAATAATGGCATCACCTCCCTCAAATGGTCAGCAGGAGTATTGCTAGAGTCAAGTTATTCAGCACAGCGTTCAGTATAGAGCAAGCTTTCAATGTGCACAGACCATCAGAGACACTCCTGGGTGACAGGGAGGCCCATTAGGGTCAGTCTGCTGTAGCTGCGTCTTCTCAGGGTAGAATGAAGATGCTCTCAACTCAAGCACAAGTGAAAGACTCGACATCAGCCACATAGGAAAAGAGCAAGAAACACGCCAAAACGGAAGAGAGAAGTCTGAAGGAAACTCCGCTCTCAGCCACATTTTCAAGGAAATGCATTTTACATGAAATTCCAACAACAGTGCCCTCAGCGCTGCTTCTGCTTTTCTCTGACATCTGATAACCAGATACCACAAAGTATCGAGAAAGCAAAGAAAATGTACAGAACAGCAAAATAAACGCTTTTAGTCAGGTTCTCACTTGGAGCCTTGGAATCAAGGTTTGCCGCATGGCCAAGGAAGGAACCAAGATCCACCCGTGGTAAATGTACACCAGATTTGGGAACCCAGGCTATTCTGATGAAATGTACAGAGACAGTGGCCAAGTCAGCAGCAAATGACCGTGTGATTCATGGAAAGATTGAGATGTTTGAAAAAGATGCTTCACTTAGCCAAGCTGGTTCATTTTCACCACTGCCTTATAATAGATCTGCTGGATACAGACCTATGACAAAAGGAAATCCTCACACTAGATTTCATAGTATACATTTAAAAAAATCTTTCATGTAAAGTTGCCTAGAGGATGAAGACAACTAGTCAGAAAGAAAAAGAATGAGCTATGCAACTTACAAATCCAATTTGCTAGAATAAAATGTCCCCACATTGCCTATAACGAGAACTTGTATGGAATACTCCTTGATATAAGAGTGTCATATTAGGTCTTCAAAATATTTTTGCTGTACAGAGACTTTCAATCGTAAGAGGGAGACTGGTGTATCTACACTGCCGTAGGAAACTCACAACCTCATCAGCCAGACCTCCCCACCGACACAACATAATGGTGAACACGAACTCTTTCAAAGGCTTCAATTTACTCAACATATTTTTTCCAACGTATTTTCTGTTAGTGGTAACAGTGAAAGTGTTCCCAAAGAATGAAGTTCTTTAGCAGATAATACTTTTGTTATTTAACTGTCACCAACCTTCCTGTGTTCCCTTATATCTTAGCTAAGTACTTATCACAACCTGTAATTTTCTTATTGTTTCGCTGCTGACTGTGGGGATCTCCTACTTCTAAATATAACTTTATGAAGGTAAAGTACCTCCTGTTCCCCCAGTACCTGCACAAGGCAGAAGGTGTGCAGGAGATATTTGTTAGATACACAGGTGGACTCTGCATTGTGGAAGTCCGAGCTCTTCCCTCCTCACATCATTTCAAATACATCATTTGGGTGTCATTAAAATTCATTAAAATTAGGCTTCCCTGGTGGTCCAGTGGGTAGAATCCACCTTGCGATACAAAGGGCACTGGTTCGGGAAAATCCCACGTACCGTGGAGTGTCTGGACCGGTGTGTCCAATTATAAGCCAGTGCTCTGGAATGCATGTGCCCAGAGCTGGTGCTCTGCAATGAGAAAGGCCACTGCTATGGGAGGACCACACAGGCCAAAGAATAAAGATGGATGAAAATAAATAAATAAATAAAAACAATAAAAGAGGCCAAAAAAAAAAATTTTACATGAAAAAATTCATTAAAATTTTGTCATTAAATTCAACTGACTGAGGGACTTCTCTGGTGGTCCAGTGGTCAAGACTTCCAGCACTTCCAAGACAGGGAAGATAGGTTGGATCCTTGGCCAGGGAACTAAGATTCCACATGCCACACCGCAGTCAAGAAAAGAAAAACTTCACTGAGTGAAAGATCTGAAAAATCAAAACTTTAAAACATTAAGGAAAGAGAAGGAAGGCAACATAAATAAATATTAAAATAGTCTTTACTTATCAATGAAAGGAAGTAATAGTAAAAAAAAAAAAAAAAGAAAATCAACTGACTGGGATTTCGGTACCTGGTCTGCCACTCACAACACAGCCATGGATCCTTGAGCAAACTTTTCCATCTCTCTGACTTCCTTTTTCGTGAGTGCCTGAACTATTCTCTTAAAAATCCCAGGCAGAGGTAGCATTCTAACACTATCTGGGAAAATACAACCCAAAAGACCTGAGTTATAATCACTTATAAAGTTTACATTGATCAGAACAAGTAAACAAACGCATGTCTAGATTGTTTTACTGAGTTAGTCGTGGCTCTCTCAAGTCAGCTCATTTCTCCGCCCAGTTACACACTGTATGTACCTTTCTGTATTTGGCCCTTAGGAAGAGTAAAACTGACAAGGTGGCTAATGTCTACTTCCTAAAATCAGAGCAACCCCATTCTCTCATGTTCAGATCATCCCTGAAGCCCGTGTGCTGGATTCCTAATTGGAGAAGCAATTGTCATTTAATAAGTGGTTCTTAGAGATTTTGATTTTTTCCTGCCACTAACGGGTTAATGTGCTGAGATCTTCCTTTGTTTTACAGAGGGACAAGAAAAGACACTGAGCTGATACAATCCATTATTAAAATTGCATTTCCGCAGAGGCGAACAACTCCAGCCACCTGACGCTGAGCTTAGCCATCTTCTCTTGCTACAAACCCGATGCTATTACATTAAAAGCGTAAGCAAAACAATAGAGCTGACAGTCAGGCAAGCTCCCCTGGTAGACAGAAACCATCAATCCTGTTGGTGAAGTATTTAGCTACAGAAGGAGAAAAGACATTCTTTGATTGAAGGATAAGAGAAGAGAAAGGAATACAACAGCCGCTTTGCAATCAGAGCTAGATCGCACATACTTGAAGAAATAACTGCTTCGACAGTTAAGTTTGCTGCTGAAAAGTAGGAGAAAGGATACCTGATGAGGACTTTGAAAAGTCTAGCGAGGAGTGAAGTTACTCTTACCTGCTCCACCTTCAACTTGGATGTTCACAGTCCCCACCCATTCCCTGCGTTGTCTTTTCTACAGAAATTAAACAATGCACTTTTTCAGGAACCAAGCAGGCACAAACACTTTAGCTTGGGCAGTGTTAAGTAATATTAGAAATCCCGAAATCTTTACTTGGAAGTCAATGAAATTAGCAGTAGAGTTTAGAAGCCAGAAACATGGTGCTGGGTTATTTTAAAAACAACAACAACAACCACCACCTCCGACCATTCTTTGCAGCTAAACTCCAGCTCTGGTTCTCCAGGCTAGAATAGTAGTGTTAATAGATTCTGCTTCCACTAAAAAGGGAGCCAGTGGCAGAAAATCTATTCCTCTGGCGAGGTTGCTGGGCAACGAGCAAGCTTTTGGCATGTGGCTGATGTCTCTAGGCAGCCTGGACTACACAAAGTAAGCTCTTCCATCACTTATAACTAACTTGATTTTGATGGATTAAAACCAAATCAAAATGTACTGTAACTCACTCGCTCTCAAATTTAGGAACCAGGAGAGACAGAAAACATCCCAATCCCAAACATAAGACTAAGTGATCAGGAAAAGAAGAACCCACTAAAGTTCATTCTGCTGGGTGATAAATCTCTTACACATCCTAGTATACACACAATTTGCTTTAAGATGAGAATATTCAAAAGCAATGGGGGAAAAAAAAACAGCATTCAAGAATATTTTGGTGTGGAGGAATGAATGAAATAGATGAGAGCAATTAAGAGATACAAACTCCTAGTTACAAAACAAATGAGTCAGAGGGATGAAATGTACAGCACGGGGCATATCATGAATAATACTGTAATATCTTTGCATCATGACAGGTGATAACTAGACATCACTAGATCATTCTGTACAGAAATCGCAAATCACTATGTTGTGTACCTGGAACTAACACGGTGTTAAGGTCAGTCACACTTCAATTAAAAAAATATTTTGGAAAAATATTAATGTCGCAAAGATGGAGCCCCACTATTAGGAGGAGTTCTGGATTCAAATGCATCTTTGCCTGTTTCCTTTTTAAACCTGAGCACACAATTTAAGGTCAATACATGTGCATACCAAGGGCAAGGGCTGAGGACTTTGAAAAGTCTAGCGAGGAGTGAAGTTACTCTTACCTGCTCCACCTTCAACTTGGATGTTCACAGTCCCCACCCATTCCCTGCGTTGTCTTTTCTACAGAAATTAAACAATGCACTTTTTCAGGAACCAAGCAGGCACAAACACTTTAGCTTGGGCAGTGTTAAGTAATATTAGAAATCCCGAAATCTTTACTTGGAAGTCAATGAAATTAGCAGTAGAGTTTAGAAGCCAGAAACATGGTGCTGGGTTATTTTAAAAACAACAACAACAACCACCACCTCCGACCATTCTTTGCAGCTAAACTCCAGCTCTGGTTCTCCAGGCTAGAATAGTAGTGTTAATAGATTCTGCTTCCACTAAAAAGGGAGCCAGTGGCAGAAAATCTATTCCTCTGGCGAGGTTGCTGGGCAACGAGCAAGCTTTTGGCATGTGGCTGATGTCTCTAGGCAGCCTGGACTACACAAAGTAAGCTCTTCCATCACTTATAACTAACTTGATTTTGATGGATTAAAACCAAATCAAAATGTACTGTAACTCACTCGCTCTCAAATTTAGGAACCAGGGAGAGACAGAAAACATCCCAATCCCAAACATAAGACTAAGTGATCAGGAAAAGAAGAACCCACTAAAGTTCATTCTGCTGGGTGATAAATCTCTTACACATCCTAGTATACACACAATTTGCTTTAAGATGAGAATATTCAAAAGCAATGGGGGAAAAAAAAACAGCATTCAAGAATATTTTGGTGTGGAGGAATGAATGAAATAGATGAGAGCAATTAAGAGATACAAACTCCTAGTTACAAAACAAATGAGTCAGAGGGATGAAATGTACAGCACGGGGCATATCATGAATAATACTGTAATATCTTTGCATCATGACAGGTGATAACTAGACATCACTAGATCATTCTGTACAGAAATCGCAAATCACTATGTTGTGTACCTGGAACTAACACGGTGTTAAGGTCAGTCACACTTCAATTAAAAAAATATTTTGGAAAAATATTAATGTCGCAAAGATGGAGCCCCACTATTAGGAGGAGTTCTGGATTCAAATGCATCTTTGTGCCACGTGTGGGTGAAGGTGTTTGCACCTTTTTTTGCAAACACCTGAGCACATTAGTCAATAATTGGCAAGCCCCTGCGAAGGTTCTTAGATCCTACCCCCATGCTGGAGGCATGACAGAAAAATGTAAGACTTTAGGCCAGGCCTCAGTCAGAATAAATTTATTATTAGGACATATGGTAAGATGGTTTTTCTCACCAACCAAAGTTCCTCCACGAAAGGTTAGCTTTGGTACTGACTGTGTTGGCTTATGAAAACCACCTCCAAGATATGCTAACAGAGCTGACTAGATCTCTCAAATGAGCAGGACTGAGCGGCAAAGGCCAGGTCTGTCCTTTGCCAGGGTTCTGGGGTGGCCCAGGACTACCTAACAGGGGTCTGAATACAAGAAAATACACTCACACTTGACCCAAACTTTTCTTTCTCTTTTAGAAAAACATCCTTTACAATGTTCATAGTGCATCATCTCCTTCCATTAAAAACAAATAAACAGGGGTCCAGATGAACCTTAACTATTCAGACCTAGTCCATAATAAGCACATTGAGTGTCCTATCAGCAAAAAAACCTTCTTCGCTAGATCTGGGAATTAGCCTTCCTGGAAACGTGGGACAAATAGTCATGAAATGCCCCCCAAGAATGATTGGATTTATGATCACAAGGGGGGCGTGTCAACTACAAACTGGTATTTACCAACTACATTGTCAATGACTGGACAACAAGAACCTTTGCCATCTGCCTCTGCAGAGACCAGACCCTGTGCTGTTGAGAGCTGCTGACCTTCAATACCCCCTGATGGAGATCAGGGTGGGGTAGAGGCACTCTGTGCTCCAGGGAATCTGGTGGGGCAGGTCTTTAGACAGGTGGATGCTTTTTTTTTTTTTTTTTGAAGATTTATTTATTTATTTATTTAGGGTGGGAGTCAGGTTGGGGAGGGAGGGGAGTGGGTGGGCCACTTCTATTGATCTTTCATTTCTCTGTTTTCATCCGTCTTTGTTCTTTGGCCCCTGTGGGCCTCCCATCACGGTGGCCTCTGTTGTCGCAGAGCCCCGGCTCTGGGCGCGTGCGCTCCGGAGCTCCAGCTCGGTAATTGGACACATCAGTCCAGCCGCTCCGCGGCACATGGGATCTTCCCAGGCCAGGGATCGAACTGGCGCCCCTTGCACTGCAAGGCGGTGCCCTTACCCACTGGACCACCAGGGGAAGCCCCAGGTGGATGCTTTTAGGAACAGATTTTATTATCTCAGTCCTTGCATCTCCTCATATTTAGAAAAACACTAAATCTCCTCATGGTAATCCTTAAATATTGATCCTTCTGCTGCCTCTTTGGAGCAGTCTCTCAGAACTGCTGTCCCAATTCTGTCCCATATAAAACTTCATCCACAACTCTCAAGTTGTTCATCTTTTTTAGTCAACACCAGCTTTCAGCTTTTTTTTTTTTTAAACATTTATATATTTATCTTTTGGGGGGGGGGTGTAGAGGGAGGGGGATGGGCGGGCCACTTCTATTGGTTTTTCGTTTCTCTATTTTCATCCGTCTTTGTTCCTTGGCTCCTGTGGGCCTCCCATTGCAGTGGCCTCTGTCATTGCAGAGCACCGGCTCTGGGCGCATGCGCTCCAGAGCTCCGGCTCGGTGATTGGACACGTCGGTCCAGCCGCTCCGTGGCACGTGGGATCCTCCCAGGCCAGGGATCGAACCGGCGCCCCTTGCACTGCAAGGCGGTGTCCTTACCCACTGGACCACCAGGGGAAGCCCCAGCTTTCAGCTTTTTTTCAGCAGACATTGTGAGAATGCAGCTGCCAACTCAGACAAGCCACTACTAGATATATGGACCACATCCCTCTTCAGTTTAAGACTCCTATTATGAGAAGACAGATTATTCCACTTCAACAAAGACTTTCTATATAATAATTCATTGTTTTATTTTTGCTATTTGCTCCTTGTATCTGCAATTACATGGTCGAATTTGTTTCCAAAAACAAAAACAAATAAACAACTCCTCCCTGGCAGTCCAAGTGGTTAAGACTCTGTACTTCCACTGAAGGGGATTCAGGTTCAATCTCTAGTCAGGGGACTAAGATCCCACACGTCACACAGCACAACTCCCACACACAGACTGAAAAAGGAAAAAAAAAAAAACCTCCTTTCATTCAGAAAGCAGCACATGCACACTGACAGAGGTGTCCACTTCTTGTGCAATCCTGAACCTGTGGTCATGAGCAGCCACAGGCCCACCAAAGGGGATGCTGAAGGCAAAGGCAACCAGATGAAACAGCCCAGCAATGGTGCCCACACACTTCCTAGGAAATCCAGGTAAAACCAGCTTGTCCATCATTTCCCTCTAATGCAGAAGAACACATACAACTTCAAGGGAATGTGCCATGTCCCATCTGTGGCCTCGTCAGCCCCTCGTCCATTATGGATTCATTACGCCTTTCGTCAACTTCCATGTTTCTTGCAACACATTAAAATGCACTATGGAAGCTAAAAACAGCCTCCTCGGTAACCACGATGATGATAAAACGCACCCTGATGGACACTGATAAATTATCATCACTCCCTATCAAGACATATGCCCTCAGGAAACAAAGAGTTGTTAGTTTTAATATGAAAAAGGCTTGATGGGTCTTCCTATGAGCTCGTCAAGGTGGCTGAGCCAGTGTGGGTCACTGCCAGGCTCCACCAGCCTAATGCTTACCCACTCTAAGGTCAAGACTGAATGCCATCCCAGAAATTCTAACTGAGCCCTCCATCCCTCAGCTCAGCGTTTCTGTTACCTGCAGCTCTGCTCCTGCACTGAACCTTCTCAACCTTATATCCATCCTGTGCATACAATCATTCTCTCTTCTTCCAGGTGTGTGTTCCCCAAGTGCAAGCTCAGGCCTTTCCTCAGAGCAGATGCTCAATGTCAAATGATTTTGTTCTTCATTGGAAAAAACCAATGTGGTATATAAATATAACCCTGAAGAGAAATTCTTTAGTTTTTTTTTTTTTTTTTTTTTTTTTTAGTTTGTAGATCATCTGAGATATCTGGTCAAAAAACCATTAGTGCTGTGTCATGAAAGAGGAGTCTGTAGTCTAAGTGTTGAGTCAGCTAATTGGCTCTACCTTTCCTATTGCCCTAAGCTTCCCTGGTGGCTCAGACAGTAAAGAATCTGCCTGCAATGTTGGAGACCTGCATTCGATCCCTAGGTCGGGAAGGTCCCCTGGAGAAAGGAACAGCTACCCACTCCAGTATTCTTGCCTGGAGAATTCCATGGACAGAGGGGCCTGGCAAGCTACCGTCCATGGGGTCCCAAAGAGTCGGACATGACTAAGCGACTAACACAAACACTATGCCTCCCTGAAAGTAAGCTAGTAAACTACTGTTTTGCAGAGGAATTAATTCAGTAAGTAGAGGCCACGAGAAAACTGAGTGGATGAATTTTTCCTAATGTTTTCCTTTCTTAAAATAATTTCCTGTTATTAAAGCCTTACAAGTATATTATATAGCCTTCATCTTCTTCATATATACATATACACGTACACACGCACACACACACACACACACAACATCAGTTGTCAGCTGTTGACTGTAAAATTGTGTCTTGACAATGAGTTTGCAAGATGGCTTCTTTCAAGTTTATAGATAATAGCACCCTGCTTGTTTCCTGCTATTTGTAATTATTTGTTGTGTCCTAGTCTATGTGAGATCCCCAAGGGTAGAAACTGTTTTGAGTTCAATGATCATTCCCATGGCCCAACACCAAGCCTGACACGAGTGAGGCACCTACACACTCACTGAATGGTCACTACCTGAATTAATCAACTAACCAACAAATTAGTGCCCAACTGAAGTTCTAGCGTGGTTGAGCATCTTCAAATAAGACCACAATTGAGCACCTAGGCTACTGGTCCTACACTAGATTTTTGCTCTAAAGATACTTACAAACCAGAATAAAAAAGTCAATGCCCTTCTCCTTCCAAATTAGGAAGCCCCCACTCTTAGGAGAAAAAGCAGGAGCTGGAAGGGGGAGCTGGCAAAGTGAAAATATTCAAAGAGGACGTTCAAAATCAGAAATGCCTATATTCAGATGCTCAAGACAAGACACTTACAGTCAAAATATATGTTTGCTTTTAAATACAAGTTTGGAACTAGAAACATCCGCATTCACTAGAGTAAAAATTCTCTCTCAGTCATTTACCCTCTTTTTCTCCCCTGTCTGCTTCCCTGAACTCCTGCCCCACATGGTCCTCAGACTTTTCTCATGATCTATTTCAGATCATTTTGTTTTTCCCCACATGTATAGTTGTGTTCATCAGAATATATATTCTGACATTTTTATTCCAAAAAACATCATAAAGATCAACACATGCATGTATATGAGTGGGCCATACATAGGTTTCTAAAGGTGTGTACACCCTTGAGACTTCCCTGGTGGTCCAGTGGTTAAGACTCCATGCTTCCACAGCAGGCGGCATGAGTTTGAATCCTGATTGGAAAACTAAGATTCCACATGTTTGGTGGTGTGGCCAAAAAAAAAAAAAAAAAAAATATATATATATATATATATATATATATATGTATGTGTGTGTGTGTGTGCATATCATCACAGTACTATTTGTTTATTTACTCTCACAGAAGAGTAGAGAAACATGGAAAAATCAAAGCAATAGATAATTTTTTAAATTATTCATATTGACTCTAGGCTCTAGGACACCAACAGTTTAAACACTAGACTTCCCTTCTATTCTTAATTCTATTTAGCTGAGGCTATTAAAACTAATTTGTGTTTCAAAGGCATACACTAACTGATCATATCACTATGAATACTGCTGTTCCTGCTTTAAGTTTATAGATAATAGCACCCTGCTTGTTTCCTGCTATTTGTAATTATTTGTTGTGTCCTAGTCTATGTGAGATCCCCAAGGGTAGAAACTGTTTTGAGTTCAATGATCATTCCCATGGCCCAACACCAAGCCTGACACGAGTGAGGCACCTACACACTCACTGAATGGTCACTACCTGAATTAATCAACTAACCAACAAATTAGTGCCCAACTGAAGTTCTAGCGTGGTTGAGCATCTTCAAATAAGACCACAATTGAGCACCTAGGCTACTGGTCCTACACTAGATTTTTGCTCTAAAGATACTTACAAACCAGAATAAAAAAGTCAATGCCCTTCTCCTTCCAAATTAGGAAGCCCCCAATCTTAGGAGAAAAAGCAGGAGCTGGAAGGGGGAGCTGGCAAAGTGAAAATATTCAAAGAGGACGTTCAAAATCAGAAATGCCTATATTCAGATGCTCAAGACAAGACACTTACAGTCAAAATATATGTTTGCTTTTAAATACAAGTTTGGAACTAGAAACATCCGCATTCACTAGAGTAAAAATTCTCTCTCAGTCATTTACCCTCTTTTTCTCCCCTGTCTGCTTCCCTGAACTCCTGCCCCACATGGTCCTCAGACTTTTCTCATGATCTATTTCAGATCATTTTGTTTTTCCCCACATGTATAGTTGTGTTCATCAGAATATATATTCTGACATTTTTATTCCAAAAAACATCATAAAGATCAACACATGCATGTATATGAGTGGGCCATACATAGGTTTCTAAAGGTGTGTACACCCTTGAGACTTCCCTGGTGGTCCAGTGGTTAAGACTCCATGCTTCCACAGCAGGCGGCATGAGTTTGAATCCTGATTGGAAAACTAAGATTCCACATGTTTGGTGGTGTGGCCAAAAAAAAAAAAAAAAATATATATATATATATATATATAAAAAAATATAAATGTGTGTGTGTGTGCATATCATCACAGTACTATTTGTTTATTTACTCTCACAGAAGAGTAGAGAAACATGGAAAAATCAAAGCAATAGATAATTTTTTAAATTATTCATATTGACTCTAGGCTCTAGGACACCAACAGTTTAAACACTAGACTTCCCTTCTATTCTTAATTCTATTTAGCTGAGGCTATTAAAACTAATTTGTGTTTCAAAGGCATACACTAACTGATCATATCACATAATATATGTAAAAATACTCTGTAATTAAAATGCATTACTGTGTAATAATGTAAATGTGTTATTACCATAATAATCATGATTTTTCTTTCAGTTTGTATGTATGTATATGTGTCTGCATATGGATTTTATATGGAGCCTAACACAAGCTTTTGAATACCTGTTTACAGACCAATACTGGTCAGTGACAAAGTCTTCACTGGCCAAAGGCAAAAGGAGAAAAATCATACCAATGTTTTAAGGGTTTTTTTTTTTTTTAATAGACATAATGCTAAATGTATTATATTTAAAAGATTGCTTTTATTCTGAAACTAAATTCTTACTGATCTCTTTTTCTGGTTTGTTCAAAGGTTCTTTGTTTCACCAAATTACAGTGCTAAGCAAATGGCAATTCTTAAAGCCCTTATTTGTAAAAAAAAAAAAAAAGAAATGAAAATTTTTGTTGAAATTTATTAACCCACGGAAACGAAGAATCTGACCAAAAAAACTGATTCAGGCAACAAAATCACCAACATTTCCATAGTTTGTTCAAGGAAACAACAGGCTGACTGTAGCCCGCCAGGCTCCTCTGTCCATGGGATTCTCCAGGCAGGAATACTAGAGTGGCTCACCATGCCCTCCTCCAGAAGAGCTTCCCAACCCAGGGATGGAACCCTCATCTCTGGTGTCTCCTGCACTGGCAGGCGGGTTCTTTACCCCTAGCGCCATCTATCCTCCAGGCAGTGCCTCTAGTCATCCAATAACATCCAGCACCTATTTGGCTTCTAGGGAAATCACTTCATTTTCCCCAACAGCCCCAACGAGAAGCACCACTTCAGAAGAAAACCCCAATCTTAAACTAGTCCAAGGTGGAGGCAGGCTAAGGGGAGACTGAATCCAATTTATAAGAGGCAAAGACACTTCAAAGTCTCCGTCCAATGGCTCAAACATCCATAACAGCATTGCTATTTCTTCTCGGATTCAAGGCATGGCCAAGCCACACAGGCTCACTTCCAGGGTCCAGTGTTCATGTCGGAGGCTGCAGCCTGGCCAGGCTAGCTGCCCTTTGATCTGGTTGGAACCTGAGTGTTACAAATATGCTTGTATTAAGTGATCTCCACTCTGCCTGAGGGCATTGGCCTGGAATGCAAGAATGGGAGCTTCAAACAGTGAGGGTTCCAAGTCTTCATTTGCGTTACATTTTTATCTGGCAGGTTGGCTAATGCGCCTTCTGTGGAAGGCTCTGATGGGGTACCTTGTGGAGTGCAATAACGCAGAATGGCATCCTAAGGCAGGACTAGAGTTTTGTCTCTATCCTCTGGGCCAGGAATTCAGGTGAAGAACAATAAAAACTACAAGCAAGCACCAGACCCTAAAGTATACTTTTATGAAGCCACCCACAGGCATCTGTCTGTGGAGCACCGAGGAGCTCTGAGCACTGAGCTAAAAAGATGCAAAGGAGGGGGCACCATCTTTGGCCATCAAAGTGTCCATGTTCCACGGGCCACCTCAGGGGCAATGAATCATTTCAAGAGCGCCAACTGTTTTATCCCAGGGGCCTTCTCCTAGACTTGACAGTGCAGGTCTCCATTTTCAAAATCGGAATGCATAAAACGTCACTTTAGCTGGAAGACATTCTGTGTGAAAGAATGTGCAGTCAATAGCAAACATTTCCAACAGCACAGCCAGTATCTTCCTATTTCTTGGACAATTTACTAAAAATCTTCCAACCCTGCTCTCATAGGTGGAGGGCGTCTGCCGTGCCAAATAGTCTGCATTGCTTGGGGATAAAACTGCAGAGATCAAGAGACATGTCCTTGACAAATGGACATTCTGAACGTCGCTTGTGCCACCTGTCACCGAGAGACTTTAAATGCTGGCTGATCAGAGATAGGGAGAGAGCAGCTCACATAGCTAGCACTAGCTTATACCACACCAGTCCTAATCCCCAAAATATCAAAAGCCCCTAGTCCTGGAGTGACCGCTCCATGCAAATATGGTGCAACAGAGCCCCTGTTTCTTTGATCCCTCCAGATGGAACAGGTAATGCTTTTAATATCATGCTTACTGGACATCCATCATCCAAAACATAACAGCATTGCTATTTCTTCTCGGATTCAAGGCATGGCCAAGCCACACAGGCTCACTTCCAGGGTCCAGTGTTCATGTCGGAGGCTGCAGCCTGGCCAGGCTAGCTGCCCTTTGATCTGGTTGGAACCTGAGTGTTACAAATATGCTTGTATTAAGTGATCTCCACTCTGCCTGAGGGCATTGGCCTGGAATGCAAGAATGGGAGCTTCAAACAGTGAGGGTTCCAAGTCTTCATTTGCGTTACATTTTTATCTGGCAGGTTGGCTAATGCGCCTTCTGTGGAAGGCTCTGATGGGGTACCTTGTGGAGTGCAATAACGCAGAATGGCATCCTAAGGCAGGACTAGAGTTTTGTCTCTATCCTCTGGGCCAGGAATTCAGGTGAAGAACAATAAAAACTACAAGCAAGCACCAGACCCTAAAGTATACTTTTATGAAGCCACCCACAGGCATCTGTCTGTGGAGCACCGAGGAGCTCTGAGCACTGAGCTAAAAAGATGCAAAGGAGGGGTCACCATCTTTGGCCATCAAAGTGTCCATGTTCCACGGGCCACCTCAGGGGCAATGAATCATTTCAAGAGCGCCAACTGTTTTATCCCAGGGGCCTTCTCCTAGACTTGACAGTGCAGGTCTCCATTTTCAAAATCGGAATGCATAAAACGTCACTTTAGCTGGAAGACATTCTGTGTGAAAGAATGTGCAGTCAATAGCAAACATTTCCAACAGCACAGCCAGTATCTTCCTATTTCTTGGACAATTTACTAAAAATCTTCCAACCCTGCTCTCATAGGTGGAGGGCGTCTGCCGTGCCAAATAGTCTGCATTGCTTGGGGATAAAACTGCAGAGATCAAGAGACATGTCCTTGACAAATGGACATTCTGAACGTCGCTTGTGCCACCTGTCACCGAGAGACTTTAAATGCTGGCTGATCAGAGATAGGGAGAGAGCAGCTCACATAGCTAGCACTAGCTTATACCACACCAGTCCTAATCCCCAAAATATCAAAAGCCCCCTAGTCCTGGAGTGACCGCTCCATGCAAATATGGTGCAACAGAGCCCCTGTTTCTTTGATCCCTCCAGATGGAACAGGTAATGCTTTTAATATCATGCTTACTGGACATCCATCATCCAAAACACAATGCAGCCATTGTAGGGCAGAGAGACAGAATATATTCTGTGTGGTAGAGGCACGCAAAAAGAAAAAGAAAAAAACACTAGCGCCTCCATGCACTGAAGAAACGATCTTCTGCTTCTCATTGGAATCATGGTGGGACGTGCACAAGAATGTTTCTGGCTGGCCTTAAAAGAAAGAAACTCTTTCAGAGAGCACCGACCTTAAACATCTTATCAGCCTTTGAAGTTATGCACAATGACATCCTTTGGTTCCTTGCCCAGGGCAGAGGTTTAAGCTTTAAGACTCCATTTACTTCCCAGGAATTGTAGAAATATTTTCACTGCGGCACAAGGCAGAAAAGCTCATTTTTTAAAACAGCAAATGACAGGATGGTGAGGTAGGGGCAAACGCCCTTTGTAAGGGGCACCCCGTTGCGCTTCCCAGGCAACTCAGTAATGAAACAAAGACCCACCTGCCAAGCAGGAGATGCAGGTTGGATTCCTGGGTTGGGAAGATGTCCTGGAGGAGGAAATGGCAACCCACTCCAGTATTCTTGCCTGGGAAATCCCACGGACAGAGGAGCCTGGTGGGCTATACAGACTGTGGAGTCACAAAGACATGACTTCGTCAGTAAACAACAACAATCATTGTGCTAAGGGGACCAAGAGCTATAAGTCTAACTTTCTGGGTGTAATCTTCATCTGAGCTTAATCGTGTTTACGTTTAGTCTTCTGAGACATTCAGATCAGTTTTATAAAACTCACATCAAAATCACAGAAGGATGGGCTTCCCCTGGTGGTCCAGTGGGTAAGGACACCGCCTTGCAGTGCAAGGGGCGCTGGTTCGATCCCTGGCCTGGGAAGATCCCACATGCCACGGAGCGGCTGGACCCATGTGTCCAATTACCGAGCTGGAGCTCTGGAGCGCATGCGCCCAGAGCCGGTGCTCTGCAACAACAGAGGCCACCGTGATGGGAGGCCCACAGGAGCCAAAGAACAAAGATGGATGAAAATAGAGAAATGAAAGACCAATAGAAGTGGCCCGCCTGTCCCCCTCCCTCCCCACCTCATCCCCCAAAAGATAAACAAATGTTAAAAAAAAAAAAATCACAGAAGGAGAGCAGGTTCTGATGCTGCCAACCTCCCTCCAACCCATTCCTGGTCCAACCGGTCCCACCAACACCTTTGCTTCCTACCAACACCACCACATCTCTGCACCTCATCTCCACTGCTGTCCCCCCAAACGAAAGAGCCCCTTCAGCCCGTCCAATGCTGCCTCCTGAACAGGAGTCCGAGATGTGATAACATGTCCCTTAGTAGGGTAAAAGGAAGTCCTGTGCCCACTGCTGCCTCCATGCAATTTTCTCAGCCATTTACCATTCCTTATGGTAGGTCCCAGGGCTTCCCAGATGAAGTCGGCCAATGCAGGAGACATACGAGACATGGGTTTGATCCCTAGGTCAAGCATGGCAACTCACTCCAGTATTCTTCCCTGGAGAATCCCAGGGACAGAGGAGCCTGGCAGGCTAGCGTCTATGGTTGCAAAGAGCTAGACACGACTAAAGAGACTAAGCACACAGCATGCACCCATGGCAGGTCCCATCTATCTGTGCACTCCGTCCCTGCACAGGTGTGCCCAGCGGCACAGTCCTGAGTATACAGGAAGTACTCAAGACAGGCTTATAGAAGAAAGACCCGGTGACTCCCACTCAGCTGAGCTACCAGAGAAGCCCACTATTTGTTGGGCCCCCTCATGACTCAGTTTTGCACATCAGAACCTTCTCTTGCCAAAGCTGTTTGATTTCTTTGCTTTTTTTTAATCTCATGCCATGGCAAAAGTTCTTTGGCAAAAAATTTCCCAAAAAGCTGGGGACCTGGAGAGACTGGGAACCTTGTAATCGTCACCTAGGAAAAGGTAACAATGTTACATGCCATCATTCTCATGATTGGATAAACAACGTAAAACTAATTACTGAATCAGAGCCAACCACTTAAAGGAAAACAGAAGGAAATCTGTTGCCTTGAGATGTATCTTTCTTCTTCAAAGAACTCAGTTGCTTCCATAGTACATGATGTTAGGATAGGCCTTGGGCCAATCATTGTAAAGAGAATCTGAAAAATCACTCAGAATTGTGTGCTCCATTGTTTTGTAAAGGGGATAACTATTTGTTTGCTTAAGCGAGGCTGTAAGGATTGCTGGAAAATATTAGCTAAACTCAAGTCCCAACCAGCAAACACAGACCTGCAGTTCACAGATGTATCACAACCTCGAGTTTCATCTCTCAGTTACAGATATGAATAATGTATAAACAAGCTGAACCCCATTCCAACAAGCAAGTGACTTTAGTTCACAATGGAAATGTAAACATGACCCTGAGTTGAAGATAGCCTTTAACTCCAAATTGTCCACGTACACAATAAAATAAGCTCTTTAGTGTGGGCTATGTTGATTTCTCCTAATTGAAGGACAGATCAACAGGAACAGGCTCTTTCAAAACCCTATTTGGCACGTGCTCATGGTGGGCTTATGCCTTTGAAAACCTTCAAGAGACCCCACCTGGTCCACAGGGCTTCCCAGATGAAGTCGGCCAATGCAGGAGACATACGAGACATTGGTTTGATCCCTAGGTCAAGCATGGCAACTCACTCCAGTATTCTTCCTGGAGAATCCCAGGGACAGAGGAGCCTGGCAGGCTAGCGTCTATGGTTGCAAAGAGCTAGACACGACTAAAGAGACTAAGCACACAGCATGCACCCATGGCAGGTCCCATCTATCTGTGCACTCCGTCCCTGCACAGGTGTGCCCAGCGGCACAGTCCTGAGTATACAGGAAGTACTCAAGACAGGCTTATAGAAGAAAGACCCGGTGACTCCCACTCAGCTGAGCTACCAGAGAAGCCCACTATTTGTTGGGCCCCCTCATGACTCAGTTTTGCACATCAGAACCTTCTCTTGCCAAAGCTGTTTGATTTCTTTGCTTTTTTTTAATCTCATGCCATGGCAAAAGTTCTTTGGCAAAAATTCCAACAAGCTGGGGACCTGGAGAGACTGGGAACCTTGTAATCGTCACCTAGGAAAAGGTAACAATGTTACATGCCATCATTCTCATGATTGGATAAACAACGTAAAACTAATTACTGAATCAGAGCCAACCACTTAAAGGAAAACAGAAGGAAATCTGTTGCCTTGAGATGTATCTTTCTTCTTCAAAGAACTCAGTTGCTTCCATAGTACATGATGTTAGGATAGGCCTTGGGCCAATCATTGTAAAGAGAATCTGAAAAATCACTCAGAATTGTGTGCTCCATTGTTTTGTAAAGGGGATAACTATTTGTTTGCTTAAGCGAGGCTGTAAGGATTGCTGGAAAATATTAGCTAAACTCAAGTCCCAACCAGCAAACACAGACCTGCAGTTCACAGATGTATCACAACCTCGAGTTTCATCTCTCAGTTACAGATATGAATAATGTATAAACAAGCTGAACCCCATTCCAACAAGCAAGTGACTTTAGTTCACAATGGAAATGTAAACATGACCCTGAGTTGAAGATAGCCTTTAACTCCAAATTGTCCACGTACACAATAAAATAAGCTCTTTAGTGTGGGCTATGTTGATTTCTCCTAATTGAAGGCGACGACAGATCAACAGGAACAGGCTCTTTCAAAACCCTATTTGGCACGTGCTCATGGTGGGCTTATGCCTTTGAAAACCTTCAAGAGACCCCACCTGGTCCACAGGGCTCCATTTGGTCTTCAGAGCAATGAGGACACATAGCTCCCCATAATTACACAAAGGGGACAATTTGGTAAGGAAGAACTCTATGAAGTAGTGCTTATGGATTGATCGAGTCAAAAGACAAGCTCAATTAAAGGACCCTTTGCCTACATAATATGTAAAAACAGGGAAAAGTAAAACTAGTAGGTACAATCCCCAAATACACAATTTGTAATTTCTAATAAAGCAGAAATGCAGAACTTGAGTCTCTTAACAAAATGTTCAATACCCAATTAAGATATGAAGCCCCTGAGCAGCTATTTAATCACCCTGGAGGTGAATTCCCTGGGTGGCAGGCCCCAAGGGTCCTTTCCAGCCAATGCCACTGCTCGTTGGGAAGGCAAGGAAAATGAATATCTAGGTTAGGTTTGATGCTCACAACTCTTCAGGGGTTACTCAGATCTTAGAAATAAAGATTGGCAGATCAAGGGAAGAGCACAGACACAACCATTTGGTTCATTAGAATCTTGAAAATAAAATCTCTTTTTGCTGTTGTAAGGAGCCAGCTCAAGTTAGTTTCCCAAATAGTGAAAGGAAAATACTCTAACACACAAAGAGGTATATGAAAGTCCAGCACGGTAAAGGGCAGGAAAAAACAAAACAAAAAAAACCTGAGCAAATCCCCTTAAGTGACTTTCTTCCTTTCATTTTATGTTAAAGGGATAACTATTTGTTTGCTTAAGCGAGGCTGTAAGGATTGCTGGAAAATATTAGCTAAACTCAAGTCCCAACCAGCAAACACAGACCTGCAGTTCACAGATGTATCACAACCTCGAGTTTCATCTCTCAGTTACAGATATGAATAATGTATAAACAAGCTGAACCCCATTCCAACAAGCAAGTGACTTTAGTTCACAATGGAAATGTAAACATGACCCTGAGTTGAAGATAGCCTTTAACTCCAAATTGTCCACGTACACAATAAAATAAGCTCTTTAGTGTGGGCTATGTTGATTTCTCCTAATTGAAGGCGACGACAGATCAACAGGAACAGGCTCTTTCAAAACCCTATTTGGCACGTGCTCATGGTGGGCTTATGCCTTTGAAAACCTTCAAGAGACCCCACCTGGTCCACAGGGCTCCATTTGGTCTTCAGAGCAATGAGGACACATAGCTCCCCATAATTACACAAAGGGGACAATTTGGTAAGGAAGAACTCTATGAAGTAGTGCTTATGGATTGATCGAGTCAAAAGACAAGCTCAATTAAAGGACCCTTTGCCTACATAATATGTAAAAACAGGGAAAAGTAAAACTAGTAGGTACAATCCCCAAATACACAATTTGTAATTTCTAATAAAGCAGAAATGCAGAACTTGAGTCTCTTAACAAAATGTTCAATACCCAATTAAGATATGAAGCCCCTGAGCAGCTATTTAATCACCCTGGAGGTGAATTCCCTGGGTGGCAGGCCCCAAGGGTCCTTTCCAGCCAATGCCACTGCTCGTTGGGAAGGCAAGGAAAATGAATATCTAGGTTAGGTTTGATGCTCACAACTCTTCAGGGGTTACTCAGATCTTAGAAATAAAGATTGGCAGATCAAGGGAAGAGCACAGACACAACCATTTGGTTCATTAGAATCTTGAAAATAAAATCTCTTTTTGCTGTTGTAAGGAGCCAGCTCAAGTTAGTTTCCCAAATAGTGAAAGGAAAATACTCTAACACACAAAGAGGTATATGAAAGTCCAGCACGGTAAAGGGCAGGAAAAAACAAAACAAAAAAAACCTGAGCAAATCCCCTTAAGTGACTTTCTTCCTTTCATTTTATGTTACTTTATTTTAGCAAGAATAAAATAGGGGAGTTGGAGCTTTGTCAATAATCTTTGGTTGTTCACTTGTGGTTTTCTCCTTACTTGTTTCAGTTTTTTAAGATATTGGTAATAGCTGCAGATGGACAAAATTCAAAAGGTTCAAAAGGTTCAGCAGTGAAAGGTAACTACTCTCATCACCCCGTCACCAGCCACGCAGCTCTACGCTGGGGCCATGGTGGTGGCTTAGTCGCTCAGTTGTGTCTGACTCTTTGCGATCCCATGCGCTGCACACCTCCAGGCTCCTCTGTCCATGAGATTTTCCAGGCAAGAATACTGGAGTGGATTGCCATTTCCTTCTCCAGGGCATCTTCCCGACCCACAGACTGCATCTGCATCTCCTATGTCCCCTGCATCACAGGTGGATTCTTTACCCACTGAGCTATCAGGAAAACCTGGGCAGTAAACAAACAAAAACAGCCATTACTGCCAAAGTTGGAGGGATGGGGAGGAGACGTGGACAACGAAAAGAAAGGAAAAAACCTTAAAACAATGATCTAAATCTGGTATATCCTTTCAGATATAATCTATGCAAATATTAGCATTTCTTTCCTCTGTGAACAATAGAATTTTCTCTTTTTTTTTGTAAACTGTTTTGTACTTGGCATTTCTCACTTAACATATCTTCAAGGTCATTCCAGATCACAAAATACAGAGGCGCCTTATCTTGCACATGTGATGAGTTTCAAGAACTGCTTGACCCAAATGTCTTCACCTTCATTTCAGGTCACAATTACCAATGTGGGGGCTTCCCTGGTGTTCTGGTGGGTAAAGAGTCCGCCTTGCAGTGCAAGGGGCATGGGTTCAATCCCTGGGCGGGGACGATCCCATGTGCCGTGGTGCGGCTGGACTGGAGTGTCCAGTTAGGAGCCAGTGCTCTGGAGCGCATGCACCCAGAACCAGTGCTCTGCAACAAGAGAGGCCACTGCAATGGGAGGCCCACACAGGCCAAAGAATAAAGATGGATGAAAATAAATAAATAAATAAATAAAAGAGGCCAAAATTTTTAAAAAGTAAATAAAAGAGAAAAGATTACCAATGTGTTTTTCTAGAGACTGTATCAATTCATATTCCCGCTCAGCAATGTGAGTCTCTGCTTCTCCTCACCTTGGCTCACACACAGCACTATTAACTATTTTGAACTTCACTAACCTGACAAGCCAACATGATCTCTTAAAGTTTTAGTTTATATTTCTCTTATTAGCAAGGAGGGTAAGGATATTTTCATGTTTGGTGGTTTAGTTTAGTGGTTTAGTCACTAAGCTGTGTCCAATTCTTGTGAACCCCATGGACTATAGCCTACCAGGCTCCTCTGTCCATGGGATTCGTATGTTTAAGACCGATTTATTTCCTTTCCTGTCAACTGCATGTTCATATCTTAGTGACTTTCCGTCACTTTATTTTTCTTCATCAAAGGCAGCATCTCTAGCAAAAAATACTCAAACTGATCTTTTGTATTGTTCTTTATAATTCTTTAAGCCCATTCATATATCATCTAATTTAATAATGCCCATCAACAGAGGAATGGATAAAGAAGATGTGGTACATATATACAATGGAATATTGCTCAACCATAAAAAAGAACAAACTAATGCCATTTGCAGCAACACAGATGGACACAGAGATTATCATACTAAATGAAACAAGCCGAGAAAGACAAATATCATATGATATTGTTTATATGTGGAAACTAAAAAGAAAGAGTACAAAAGAACTCATCTGCAGAACAAAAACAGTATTACATATGTAGAAAACAAACTTTCAGCTATCAGAGGATAAAGAAGAGTGGATTAATTGGAAGATCAAGATTGACATATACACACAGCTATATATAAAACAGATAACTAATAAGAACCTACTGTATTACATGGAAAACTCTATTCAGTACTTTGTAATAACCTAAAAAAGAGGGGATACATGTATATGCATAACTAATTCATTTTTTCTATATACCTGAATTCAAAAAGGCAAAATGGTTGTCTGAGGAGGCCTTACAAATAACTGAAAAAAGAAGAGATGCAAAGGTCAAAGGAGAAAAGGTAAGATGTACCCATATGAATGCAGAGTTCCAAAGACTAGAGAGGAGAGACAAGAAACCTTCCTAAGTGACCAATGCAAAGAAATAGAGAAAAACAATAGAATGGGAAAGACTAGAGACCTCTACAAGAAAATCAGAGATACCAAGGGAACATTTCATGCAAAGATGGGCACAATAAAGGACAGAAATGGTATGGATCTAACAGAAGCAGAAGAGATTAAGAAGAGGTGGCAAGAATACACAGAAGAACTACACAAAAAATACCTTAATGACCCAGATAAACACAATGATGTGACCACTCACCTAGAGCCAGACGTCCTAGAATGCGAAGTCAAGTGGGCCTTAGGAAGCATCACTATGAACAAAGGTAGTGGAGGTGATAGAATTCCAGCTGAGCTATTTCATATTCTAAAAGATGATGCTGTTAAGTGATGCATTTAATATGCCAGCAAATATGAAAAACTCAGCAGTGGCCATAAGACTGGAAAAGGTCAATTTTCATTCCAACACTAAAGAAGGCAATGCCAAAGAATGTTCAAACTATTGCATATTTACACTCATTTTCCATGCTACCAAGATCATACTTAAAATCCTCTAAGCTAGGCTTCAACAGTACATGGACCAAGAACTTCCAGATGTACAAGCTGGATTTAAAAGACAGAGGAACCAGAGATCAAACTGCCAACATCTGTTCGGTCATAGAAAGAGCAAGGGAATTCTAACAAAACATCAGCTTCTGCTTCATTGACTACACTAAAGCCTTTGACTGCATGGATCATAACAAACTGTGGAAAGTTCTGAAAGAGATGGAAATACCAGACAACCTTATCTGCCTTCTGAGAAACTTGTATGCAGGTCAAGAAGCAACAGTTAGAACTGGACATGGAAAGAAAGAGTACAAAAGAACTCATCTGCAGAACAAAAACAGTATTACATATGTAGAAAACAAACTTTCAGCTATCAGAGGATAAAGAAGAGTGGATTAATTGGAAGATCAAGATTGACATATACACACAGCTATATATAAAACAGATAACTAATAAGAACCTACTGTATTACATGGAAAACTCTATTCAGTACTTTGTAATAACCTAAAAAAGAGGGGATACATGTATATGCATAACTAATTCATTTTTCTATATACCTGAATTCAAAAAGGCAAAATGGTTGTCTGAGGAGGCCTTACAAATAACTGAAAAAAGAAGAGATGCAAAGGTCAAAGGAGAAAAGGTAAGATGTACCCATATGAATGCAGAGTTCCAAAGACTAGAGAGGAGAGACAAGAAACCTTCCTAAGTGACCAATGCAAAGAAATAGAGAAAAACAATAGAATGGGAAAGACTAGAGACCTCTACAAGAAAATCAGAGATACCAAGGGAACATTTCATGCAAAGATGGGCACAATAAAGGACAGAAATGGTATGGATCTAACAGAAGCAGAAGAGATTAAGAAGAGGTGGCAAGAATACACAGAAGAACTACACAAAAAATACCTTAATGACCCAGATAAACACAATGATGTGACCACTCACCTAGAGCCAGACGTCCTAGAATGCGAAGTCAAGTGGGCCTTAGGAAGCATCACTATGAACAAAGGTAGTGGAGGTGATAGAATTCCAGCTGAGCTATTTCATATTCTAAAAGATGATGCTGTTAAGTGATGCATTTAATATGCCAGCAAATATGAAAAACTCAGCAGTGGCCATAAGACTGGAAAAGGTCAATTTTCATTCCAACACTAAAGAAGGGCAATGCCAAAGAATGTTCAAACTATTGCATATTTACACTCATTTTCCATGCTACCAAGATCATACTTAAAATCCTCTAAGCTAGGCTTCAACAGTACATGGACCAAGAACTTCCAGATGTACAAGCTGGATTTAAAAGACAGAGGAACCAGAGATCAAACTGCCAACATCTGTTCGGTCATAGAAAGAGCAAGGGAATTCTAACAAAACATCAGCTTCTGCTTCATTGACTACACTAAAGCCTTTGACTGCATGGATCATAACAAACTGTGGAAAGTTCTGAAAGAGATGGAAATACCAGACAACCTTATCTGCCTTCTGAGAAACTTGTATGCAGGTCAAGAAGCAACAGTTAGAACTGGACATGGAACAACCAACTGGTTCCAAATTGGGGAAGTAGTACATCAAGGCTGTACTTCCCCAGGAAGAGGGGATCCTGGAGATGACTTCCCATGTTGAATATTCTAGGGGAGAGAATAAAGATGTGAGCTCCTACGAGGGGGCAGAAGGAGGAACCCTCAGGAGGGCATAGGAGAAGAAGGTCACAAGCCACAGGGCTGGTCAATCTGGTGTTACTGACAAGGAATGCTTCTGGGTTCAACCTAGGATACTGATTACCAAGTATGCCCAACCTGTCTCTGGGCAGCTGGTCTCTGGTCTAGCAGAAAGTGGGCTATGGGGTAGAAGGTACCCAGCTCATTTGGGAAAAGGGACAAGGAGGACCTTAAAAAGCTGGAATATCATCTTCTGCCCCATCTTGGGGTTCAGTTAGTCAAGGGATTCAGAGCTCTGAGTGACGGGGGCAAAAGCAGGATGAGGAAAACTACAATTGGAGCTGCCTCTGAGGGCTTGGCCGGCTGCCATGTGACCCTTCAGAGTAGGAAAGGGCTCACTGGGCCAAACAGTAGTTCAGGCACTAAGCTGGGCCAGGGCAGGTGTGGTGTGGGGGTAACACACCTGTACTACATAGGACTTACATCCAAAACTCTGAGATTGACACCCAAGCTCTCAACTGTCTTCAAGGCCACTGGCCAGAGTATATCATGAGTGGTATTTCACAAATCTGAGCTTACGCCTTTTGTGAAAGGTGTCGATTTCATCCTTTAATTCAGTTATCGCTTCAGTTTATTCATTCCCTTCAAAGGCAGTCCTTTCCATAGAACTCTCCCCCTAATTTCCACTCTCAGTAGAAAGTTAGTACTCACCCTGTGCAAAAATTCTGGGATAGTAAGCATGTCAGGATTGTGCAGAAATTCTCTGGCATCTACCGGCGTCCCTGTCCTACACACACAGAGGATGAGACGTACAATGCAGCGGAACACCTCAAAGATGGATCATTCTTAGAGCATCTAAATCATTTTCAGTTGGCATTACTACTGGCTTCGGCCAGCCGGCCCTGAGAGCTGACCTGTGCCCCTCCCTACAGACTGACTCTGCCTGGCTGCTGGTTAGACTGGGCCTCCCAGCAGGTCTCCAGCATTAGAGTTGCCCTCGGGGGCAGGGCAGGTGCCGAAGGCAAAGATTCCATTGTAAGCAAGAAGGAGGCCTCTGACATCACACAGAATGTGATCTCATGTTATGCGGAAGTTAGGTACTAAAGTCAAAACATAAGGCCGAAAAAGCAAGCGTGGACGTGTCAACGACATGTTGGCACTTGCCAAGAGCGTCTGCCAGCGACTGAACAACAAGGGCATTTGCCACCTGCCTCTGTGAAGACTGAACCTTGTGCTGCTGCAGGTGCTGATCCTCAATGAGGGGGATTCAGGGTAGAGAGCGCGGCCCTCTGTGCTCCAGAGCACCTGGTGGGACAGGACTTAAGATAGTTGGATATTTTTATGAACAAATTTTATGATCTCAATCTTTGCATCGCCTCCTATCTAGAAAAACACTAAATCCCTTCAGGATGACATCAGATCCTTGTGACGAGTGGGGAAAAGCAGGATGAGGAAAACTACAATTGAGCTGCCTCTGAGGGCTTGGCCGGCTGCCATGTGACCCTTCAGAGTAGGAAAGGGCTCACTGGGCCAAACAGTAGTTCAGGCACTAAGCTGGGCCAGGGCAGGTGTGGTGTGGGGGTAACACACCTGTACTACATAGGACTTACATCCAAAACTCTGAGATTGACACCCAAGCTCTCAACTGTCTTCAAGGCCACTGGCCAGAGTATATCATGAGTGGTATTTCACAAATCTGAGCTTACGCCTTTTGTGAAAGGTGTCGATTTCATCCTTTAATTCAGTTATCGCTTCAGTTTATTCATTCCCTTCAAAGGCAGTCCTTTCCATAGAACTCTCCCCCTAATTTCCACTCTCAGTAGAAAGTTAGTACTCACCCTGTGCAAAAATTCTGGGATAGTAAGCATGTCAGGATTGTGCAGAAATTCTCTGGCATCTACCGGCGTCCCTGTCCTACACACACAGAGGATGAGACGTACAATGCAGCGGAACACCTCAAAGATGGATCATTCTTAGAGCATCTAAATCATTTTCAGTTGGCATTACTACTGGCTTCGGCCAGCCGGCCCTGAGAGCTGACCTGTGCCCCTCCCTACAGACTGACTCTGCCTGGCTGCTGGTTAGACTGGGCCTCCCAGCAGGTCTCCAGCATTAGAGTTGCCCTCGGGGGCAGGGCAGGTGCCGAAGGCAAAGATTCCATTGTAAGCAAGAAGGAGGCCTCTGACATCACACAGAATGTGATCTCATGTTATGCGGAAGTTAGGTACTAAAGTCAAAACATAAGGCCGAAAAAGCAAGCGTGGACGTGTCAACGACATGTTGGCACTTGCCAAGAGCGTCTGCCAGCGACTGAACAACAAGGGCATTTGCCACCTGCCTCTGTGAAGACTGAACCTTGTGCTGCTGCAGGTGCTGATCCTCAATGAGGGGGATTCAGGGTAGAGAGCGCGGCCCTCTGTGCTCCAGAGCACCTGGTGGGACAGGACTTAAGATAGTTGGATATTTTTATGAACAGATTTTATGATCTCAATCTTTGCATCGCCTCCTATCTAGAAAAACACTAAATCCCTTCAGGATTACATCAGATCCTTGTGACTAGTGGAAAACTTTTGCTAAAATAAGTGTTTGTTTGCCCTGAACTCCCCCTTCAGGAAAATTGTATATACGGACTTCCACCCGCTGCCTCCCTGGAGAAGTCTCTCAGAGCTATGGGAGGTGCTGTTGCCCGGGCTGCAGTCCTCCTTTTGCCCCAAATAAAACTTACCTTACAACTCTCATGTTGTGCATCTTTTTAGTCAACAGACAAAACCACTTTCGAATTTAAGAACTAAGATACGAGAACCTTACAGATGTGAAACAGGAGAGAAGGGGACAGGGCACAACCTTTAAAAGAATGACAGAGCCCTGAGGACATGACAAACACTGGTTAGAAATTACTGGGTCCAAGATAGTGGAAGACCGGACCTCTAGTGGACCTTGAGCCTCATTACAGGCTCACTTAGCACAGTAGCATCTAAATGGCACACCCATCAGCCCCATGACAGTTCTGAGGCAACATTAAAAGGGCAAATGTAGGTGGTAGCCCAGTTCCTGGAAACTTCTGCCCTTTCCCCCTAAAAGTTGGAATAATCCTCCCACTAATTAGCCTATAAAATAACCCAGTCCATAAAAACTAACCACGCCATATTTTGAGGCCTCTCACCTTCTGAGATGGACCACGTTCCATCTGTCCATCTCAGTCTGTGTTCCTCCCAAAACCATACTCACCTTCTGAGACATGCTGCATTCTATCTCTAGATAAATCCACGTCTTACCTAACACTGTGTCACTCACTGAATTCTTCCTGCATTGAGATATCAGGAACCTAAGTCCTGAGACCAGCCGTGTGATCTCAGCAATAGGTGGTGGATTGATGGTGGTTCTGGCCAGGTTGTGCAGTTCATGTGAAAATTCACGAGGTGCAGTTATTGATGGGACGGTGAAGATGGGCTTGCTCACGTCCGCAGACAACACCTCTCTCTCTCCCTTCTTATCCAGAAGCATACAGTTAAAACCTGCATGAATTTATCTCCACTGTTTACAAAGCATAGGGAGCAAAGAACAAGTGCATTAGTGCAGGGAAGAGGCAGTCGGAAGTCAGGAAACAGGCTGAGTGAACCAGGAAAGGCGTAATGCAAAACGCAAAGCACAGGCAGAGGGTGGGTGGAGATGAGCAGAGCCCCATCTGCTGGGCAGACGCTGAGAGGCAGGCTCCGCTGTGTGCACAGGCCATGGCTGGGCACAGGCCTCTCCTCCTTGGGGTTCTCAGCCAGAGAAACAAGCCAGGAGGCTTGGGCTCTGAAACAGGTAGGGACCAGTTTAGGAGTGCAAACAGTTTTTGCCCCAAATCAAACTTACCTTACAACTCTCATGTTGTGCATCTTTTTAGTCAACAGACAAAACCACTTTCGAATTTAAGAACTAAGATACGAGAACCTTACAGATGTGAAACAGGAGAGAAGGGGACAGGGCACAACCTTTAAAAGAATGACAGAGCCCTGAGGACATGACAAACACTGGTTAGAAATTACTGGGTCCAAGATAGTGGAAGACCGGACCTCTAGTGGACCTTGAGCCTCATTACAGGCTCACTTAGCACAGTAGCATCTAAATGGCACACCCATCAGCCCCATGACAGTTCTGAGGCAACATTAAAAGGGCAAATGTAGGTGGTAGCCCAGTTCCTGGAAACTTCTGCCCTTTCCCCCTAAAAGTTGGAATAATCCTCCCACTAATTAGCCTATAAAATAACCCAGTCCATAAAAACTAACCACGCCATATTTTGAGGCCTCTCACCTTCTGAGATGGACCACGTTCCATCTGTCCATCTCAGTCTGTGTTCCTCCCAAAACCATACTCACCTTCTGAGACATGCTGCATTCTATCTCTAGATAAATCCACGTCTTACCTAACACTGTGTCACTCACTGAATTCTTCCTGCATTGAGATATCAGGAACCTAAGTCCTGAGACCAGCCGTGTGATCTCAGCAATAGGTGGTGGATTGATGGTGGTTCTGGCCAGGTTGTGCAGTTCATGTGAAAATTCACGAGGTGCAGTTATTGATGGGACGGTGAAGATGGGCTTGCTCACGTCCGCAGACAACACCTCTCTCTCTCCCTTCTTATCCAGAAGCATACAGTTAAAACCTGCATGAATTTATCTCCACTGTTTACAAAGCATAGGGAGCAAAGAACAAGTGCATTAGTGCAGGGAAGAGGCAGTCGGAAGTCAGGAAACAGGCTGAGTGAACCAGGAAAGGCGTAATGCAAAACGCAAAGCACAGGCAGAGGGTGGGTGGAGATGAGCAGAGCCCCATCTGCTGGGCAGACGCTGAGAGGCAGGCTCCGCTGTGTGCACAGGCCATGGCTGGGCACAGGCCTCTCCCTCCTTGGGGTTCTCAGCCAGAGAAACAAGCCAGGAGGCTTGGGCTCTGAAACAGGTAGGGACCAGTTTAGGGAGTCAATCAAAAGAACCAAGAAAGACTCAAGGTCACGGTTGGACGAGGTGACAGGGATTCTGCAATGGAGTTCCTTATACATGGCCCTGGTCAAGATCTGTCCTAAGATGCGGGCAAGCCTATCCCTCAGGGCAAACTGAGCCACCGTGTTATGAGGTGAGATGTCCCGGTCTGAGTCCAGGGGTCTGCACATCCAGCCACATCAGGGGCGAGGGATGAAGCTGGTCAAGCAGCACCATCGAGGAGGCTTCGCCAGGCCCTGGTGAGCCAGATGGAAAGCAGGGGTGATGACAGGGCAAGGAACATAGTGTTCACGACCTGAGATGCTCAATGCATTCCTGCAACCTATTCACACCTGAGCAGGCTGCAGCCTCTCTTAACACGAAACTTCTTCCTATTTGTCACTTAAGATTCTGGCTCGCCTTTTCAGCAACAGAGGAAGCCACGGCTCTACCAAAGGGTAATAAAATGCAATTACAAAGTCATACGATGGAATTTCCTGGTCCAGTGGTTGGGAATCCACCTGCTAATGCAGGGGTCATGGGTTCAATCCTAGGCTCAGGAAGAACCCACATGCCACGGAGCAACTGAGCCCGTGAGCCACAATCACAGAGCCTGTGCACCACAACTACAAGCCTATGCCCTGGAACCTGTGCTCTGCAACAAGAGGAGACACCACAGTGAAAAGTCCCCTCAGCGCAATGAAGAGTAGCCCCCACCTTCTGCAACTAGAGAAAGGCCTACACTCATCAAGGAAGACCCAGCACAGCCACAAATAAATACCAGAGTCACAGAACTTTCCCTTTTCTATACAATGCATCAGTTGGGTCTGGAAACTAAATTCCTCTTAACCCTGAATGGAGGATGTCGGGAAAAAGTCTAGATATTCTCTGAGGAGAAAGAGCCAGTTGTGTTAGCTCAAATATACACTTTAGGGAGACAGGGTCTCCCCAAGACAGTTAGAGAGTCTGTCAAGCTACTCTTACTTGCACAAGCCAGTCACGAGCATCAGCAAGACCAGGCCACGTGCATCCCCAGGGTCACTGATGAAAGAATGGGCAGAAAAGACAGGGTTGTTTTGACTCAACATCAACCGGCTTGTCTTGACTGGAAGCAAAGAGGGGGAACCATGCCCTGCCCCTCAGTTACCCATATAACTCGGTCCTGATCCAGAAGTTCTGGGCACCCAAACTCTAGCCCTGGGCTACAACGGCTTTATGAACAGTGGCAATCTTGTCACTGATTTCATCAGAAGTGACTCTGGAGCTGGCTTACAAGTCTGAGTCTCACTACTTTATAATGACTTATCGTTACAGACTTCAAATTACATTACCTAGGAAGGATCACCTGCTTGCAAGTGATTTACATTTTGTTATCTCAGGATATTCAAAATAAAAAGAAAACTGGCTGCAGCATTTATTGAATGTGTCCTGCATGCTGTTTACTGGGATAAGTGCTTTACACAAATGGTTCTGAGGCCAGAACTAACTTCCTCAAGATCACACAGCCACTCACTAGATAAGCTGACACTGCAAACAAAGTCTCCTCTTCCTGACCTAAACAGACACCTCTCCAAAGAGGACATACAGATGGCCAAAAAACACATGAAATGATGCTCAACCTCGCTTATTATTAGAGAAATGCAAATCAAAACTACAAATGAGATATCACCTCACACCCATCAGAATGGCCATCATCAAAAAATCTATAGACAATGAATGCCGGAGAGGGTGCGGAGAAAATGGAACACTCTTGCCTTGCTCGTGGGAATGTAAATTGACACAGCCGCTATGGAAGACAGTATGGAGATTCCTTAAAAAACTAAAAATAGAAGCACCATATGACCCAGAAATCCCACTATTAGACTTATAACCATTTGAAATCAAAACTGAAAGAAGCACCTGTATCCCAGTGTTCATTGCAGCTCCCTATACAATGGCTAGAACATGGAAGCAACCTAGATGTCCATCAATGAATGAACGGATAAAGAAGCTCTGGTACATATATACAATGGAATACTACTCAGCTGTTAAAAGAAATGCAGAAGAATCAGTCCTAATGAGGTGGCTAGAGCTCAAAACATTCAGGGTCTCCCCAAGACAGTTGAGTCGGCTTTTTGGCCCATCAGCTAAGACCAGGCCACGTGCATCCCCAGGGTCACTGATGAAAGAATGGGCAGAAAAGACAGGGTTGTTTTGACTCAACATCAACCGGCTTGTCTTGACTGGAAGCAAAGAGGGGGAACCATGCCCTGCCCATCAGTTACCCATATAACTCGGTCCTGATCCAGAAGTTCTGGGCACCCAAACTCTAGCCCTGGGCTACAACGGCTTTATGAACAGTGGCAATCTTGTCACTGATTTCATCAGAAGTGACTCTGGAGCTGGCTTACAAGTCTGAGTCTCACTACTTTATAATGACTTATCGTTACAGACTTCAAATTACATTACCTAGGAAGGATCACCTGCTTGCAAGTGATTTACATTTTGTTATCTCAGGATATTCAAAATAAAAAGAAAACTGGCTGCAGCATTTATTGAATGTGTCCTGCATGCTGTTTACTGGGATAAGTGCTTTACACAAATGGTTCTGAGGCCAGAACTAACTTCCTCAAGATCACACAGCCACTCACTAGATAAGCTGACACTGCAAACAAAGTCTCCTCTTCCTGACCTAAACAGACACCTCTCCAAAGAGGACATACAGATGGCCAAAAAACACATGAAATGATGCTCAACCTCGCTTATTATTAGAGAAATGCAAATCAAAACTACAAATGAGATATCACCTCACACCCATCAGAATGGCCATCATCAAAAAATCTATAGACAATGAATGCCGGAGAGGGTGCGGAGAAAATGGAACACTCTTGCCTTGCTCGTGGGAATGTAAATTGACACAGCCGCTATGGAAGACAGTATGGAGATTCCTTAAAAAACTAAAAATAGAAGCACCATATGACCCAGAAATCCCACTATTAGACTTATAACCATTTGAAATCAAAACTGAAAGAAGCACCTGTATCCCAGTGTTCATTGCAGCTCCCTATACAATGGCTAGAACATGGAAGCAACCTAGATGTCCATCAATGAATGAACGGATAAAGAAGCTCTGGTACATATATACAATGGAATACTACTCAGCTGTTAAAAGAAATGCAGAAGAATCAGTCCTAATGAGGTGGCTAGAGCTAGAACCTATCATAAAAAGTGAAGTAAGTCAAAAAGAAAAAGACAAGTACAATATACTAACACATATATATATGGAATCTAGTAGGATGGTAATGATAACACACACAGTGAAGTGATGGAAAAACAGACATGGACAGTAGACGTATGGACATTGTGGGGAATGAAGTGGGTGGGAGGCATTAAGGAAGTAGCATGAAAACCTATACTATCTTGGTGAAAAAAATAGCTATTGTCATTGCGCTGTGAGATAAGGGGATCCTTCAGGGGCACTGTGCGACGGCCTGGAGGGGTGGGATGGGGGGGATATACATATGACTAATCTGGGATCATACATATCTGGAAACAACAAAACTCTGTAAAAGTAAAAAATAAAATAAAATAAAAATTTTAAAAAGTCTCCTCTTCCGGTCTTTGCTCTGTGGCCTCCAGACACAGTCTCAGCTCAGAAATTTCCAACAGAGGTAATCCAGATTATGTAAAACATGCAACGACTACCATGCCCATGCCTAGACTGAAGCCATGAGATTATAACAAAAGCTATGACAAACCTAGACAGCATATTAAAAAGCAGAGGCATCACTTTGCCCACAAAGATCCATATAACTAAAGCTATGTTTTTTCCAGTAGTCATATATGGATGTGAGAGTTAGACCATAAAGAAGGACTGGCCCAGAAAAACTGATCATTTTGAACTGCGATGCTGGAGAAGACTCTTGAAGGAGATCAAACCAGTCATTCCTAAAGGAAATCAACCCTGAATAGTCACTGGAAGAACTGATGTGGAAGCTAAAGCTCCAATACTTGGGCCACCTGATATGAAGAGTCAGCTCACTGGAAAAGACCCAGATGCTGGGACAGGTTGAGGCAGGGGAGAAGGGGGTGACAGAGGATAAGATGGCTGGATGGCATCACTGCACATGAGTCTGAACCCACTCCAGGAGACAGAGAAGGACAGGGAAGCCTGGCGTGCTGCAGTCCATGGGGTCACAAAGACTGCAAAGGATGCTGGTAAGTAATGACACATACGGGGTCCAGGTGTCCTGTCTGAAATACTACTCAGCTGTTAACAGAAATGCAGAAAAATCAGTCCTAATGAAGTGGCTAGAGCTAGAACCTATCATAAAAAGTGAAGTAAGTCAAAAAGAAAAAGACAAGTACAATATACTAACACATATATATATGGAATCTAGTAGGATGGTAATGATAACACACACAGTGAAGTGATGGAAAAACAGACATGGACAGTAGACGTATGGACATTGTGGGGAATGAAGTGGGTGGGAGGCATTAAGGAAGTAGCATGAAAACCTATACTATCTTGGTGAAAAAAATAGCTATTGTCATTGCGCTGTGAGATAAGGGGATCCTGCAGGGGCGCTGTGCGACGGCCTGGAGGGGTGGGATAGACACATGACTAATCTGGGATCATACATATCTGGAAACAACAAAACTCTGTAAAAGTAAAAAGTCAAATAAAATAAAAATTTTAAAAAGTCTCCTCTTCCGGTCTTTGCTCTGTGGCCTCCAGACACAGTCTCAGCTCAGAAATTTCCAACAGAGGTAATCCAGATTATGTAAAACATGCAACGACTACCATGCCCATGCCTAGACTGAAGCCATGAGATTATAACAAAAGCTATGACAAACCTAGACAGCATATTAAAAAGCAGAGGCATCACTTTGCCCACAAAGATCCATATAACTAAAGCTATGTTTTTTCCAGTAGTCATATATGGATGTGAGAGTTAGACCATAAAGAAGGACTGGCCCAGAAAAACTGATCATTTTGAACTGCGATGCTGGAGAAGACTCTTGAAGGAGATCAAACCAGTCATTCCTAAAGGAAATCAACCCTGAATAGTCACTGGAAGAACTGATGTGGAAGCTAAAGCTCCAATACTTGGGCCACCTGATATGAAGAGTCAGCTCACTGGAAAAGACCCAGATGCTGGGAAAGGTTGAGGGCAGGGGGAGAAGGGGGTGACAGAGGATAAGATGGCTGGATGGCATCACTGCACATGAGTCTGAACCCACTCCAGGAGACAGAGAAGGACAGGGAAGCCTGGCGTGCTGCAGTCCATGGGGTCACAAAGACTGCAAAGGATGCTGGTAAGTAATGACACATACGGGGGTCCAGGTGTCTTCTGTCTGAAATCAGCCCTGAGATCAGAGGTACGGGAGGTACCGCCTCGACTGAGATGACAGGGGATGCTACTCTATACCAGACGTCAACTGAAAGCTACACTGGCAATGTTCGGCCACACCAGTTTTTTGAACAGTGCCTTCCAAGGGTTAGTACAGGGACATTACATAAGCCTTGTCAATGTCAAAACTACACTCAATTAAACTAAAAGAGGATGTTCCACTTCCAAACAGGCCCGTGTTACATCCTGATGAGGAGGTATCAAAAGGAAATGAATCTGGACCGCTTTGGAGGCTGACAGCCGCATCACCACAGCAATTCACCTATCAGCTCATTTAGGCCGAGAGCCCAAACCAGCCCTGCTGTCAGAGAGCTGATGTCTATTCATTTAGAAACTTCCAGGCTCAAGAGAGATCAGTGGGAATTTTAATGTCTCGGGCAAAGAGAGAAAAAGAGCGAATGTGAGCACAGCATACAGCAACAAGACTGGAACTCACAATTCAGCCAGCCAGTGTTGACAGAGCATCTGGTGCAAGGTTCCATCCCATCCAAGGAAGAGAGGCCAACCCCCAGCCTGCATCTAAATGGGGCACACAACCCCATCCAAAGAAACTGACAGTGAGGATGGGGGTGACAGCCAACTATTACTGATCACTTACTGGAAGCCAGGTACTGTCCCATGCGCCTTACTTAAGGAATGCTCACCAAGTGCTACTAATAGCTCCATTTTACACTTAAGGTATCATTTTGAACTGCGATGCTGGAGAAGACTCTTGAAGGAGATCAAACCAGTCATTCCTAAAGGAAATCAACCCTGAATAGTCACTGGAAGAACTGATGTGGAAGCTAAAGCTCCAATACTTGGGCCACCTGATATGAAGAGTCAGCTCACTGGAAAAGACCCAGATGCTGGGAAAGGTTGAGGGCAGGGGGAGAAGGGGGTGACAGAGGATAAGATGGCTGGATGGCATCACTGCACATGAGTCTGAACCCACTCCAGGAGACAGAGAAGGACAGGGAAGCCTGGCGTGCTGCAGTCCATGGGGTCACAAAGACTGCAAAGGATGCTGGTAAGTAATGACACATACGGGGGTCCAGGTGTCTTCTGTCTGAAATCAGCCCTGAGATCAGAGGTACGGGAGGTACCGCCTCGACTGAGATGACAGGGGATGCTACTCTATACCAGACGTCAACTGAAAGCTACACTGGCAATGTTCGGCCACACCAGTTTTTAGAACAGTGCCTTCCAAGGGTTAGTACAGGGACATTACATAAGCCTTGTCAATGTCAAAACTACACTCAATTAAACTAAAAGAGGATGTTCCACTTCCAAACAGGCCCGTGTTACATCCTGATGAGGAGGTATCAAAAGGAAATGAATCTGGACCGCTTTGGAGGCTGACAGCCGCATCACCACAGCAATTCACCTATCAGCTCATTTAGGCCGAGAGCCCAAACCAGCCCTGCTGTCAGAGAGCTGATGTCTATTCATTTAGAAACTTCCAGGCTCAAGAGAGATCAGTGGGAATTTTAATGTCTCGGGCAAAGAGAGAAAAAGAGCGAATGTGAGCACAGCATACAGCAACAAGACTGGAACTCACAATTCAGCCAGCCAGTGTTGACAGAGCATCTGGTGCAAGGTTCCATCCCATCCAAGGAAGAGAGGCCAACCCCCAGCCTGCATCTAAATGGGGCACACAACCCCATCCAAAGAAACTGACAGTGAGGATGGGGGTGACAGCCAACTATTACTGATCACTTACTGGAAGCCAGGTACTGTCCCATGCGCCTTACTTAAGGAATGCTCACCAAGTGCTACTAATAGCTCCATTTTACACATGAGTAAGTTGAGGTGCATGAAGTAATAAATATTTAAATAGTGAGACTTTCCGGGTGGTCCAGTGGTTAAGAAGCCACCTTGCAATGTAGGGGACACGGGCTCAATCTCTGGTTTGGGAAGATTCCACATGCCTAGGCCCCAACTACTGAACCTGCACACTGTGGAGTCCACGGTCCACAACGAAAAAATCCACCACAGTAAGAAGCTGAACCGCAACTGGAGAGTAGCCCCCACGTGCTTCAACTAGAGAAAGCCCTTGCACAGCAACTGAGGCCCAGAGCAGCCAAAAATAAATAAATATGTAAACAGTACTTCTCATAGATGAGCTTCCTATACCTTTAATGTTCTGTCTCATCTGATCCTCACAGAACCACGGCAAGACAGGCAGTATGTCCCACAGACACACAAAGTAGTATTAGCAGAACCATGCTAGAAGGCAGGGTTTGGGGCTGCTAATTCACAATTTCAATAAAGAATGAGTATTAGGGCTTCCCTGGTGGTCCAGTGGGTAAGGACACCGCCTTGCAGTGCAAGCAACGCCGGTTCGATCCCTGGCCTGGGAAGATCCCACGTGCCGCGGAGCAGCCGAACCGATGTGTCCAACTACTGAGCTGGAGCTCTGCAGTGCATGAGCCTGGAGCCAGTGCTCTGCAATGAGAAAGGCCACTGCGATGGGAGGTCCACGCAGGCCAAGGAACACAGATGGATGGAAATAGATAAATGAAAGAAGCAAAATAAAGAAAAAGAGCGAATGTGAGCACAGCATACAGCAACAAGACTGGAACTCACAATTCAGCCAGCCAGTGTTGACAGAGCATCTGGTGCAAGGTTCCATCCCATCCAAGGAAGAGAGGCCAACCCCCAGCCTGCATCTAAATGGGGCACACAACCCCATCCAAAGAAACTGACAGTGAGGATGGGGGTGACAGCCAACTATTACTGATCACTTACTGGAAGCCAGGTACTGTCCCATGCGCCTTACTTAAGGAATGCTCACCAAGTGCTACTAATAGCTCCATTTTACACATGAGTAAGTTGAGGTGCATGAAGTAATAAATATTTAAATAGTGAGACTTTCCGGGTGGTCCAGTGGTTAAGAAGCCACCTTGCAATGTAGGGGACACGGGCTCAATCTCTGGTTTGGGAAGATTCCACATGCCTAGGCCCCAACTACTGAACCTGCACACTGTGGAGTCCACGGTCCACAACGAAAAAATCCACCACAGTAAGAAGCTGAACCGCAACTGGAGAGTAGCCCCCACGTGCTTCAACTAGAGAAAGCCCTTGCACAGCAACTGAGGCCCAGAGCAGCCAAAAATAAATAAATATGTAAACAGTACTTCTCATAGATGAGCTTCCTATACCTTTAATGTTCTGTCTCATCTGATCCTCACAGAACCACGGCAAGACAGGCAGTATGTCCCACAGACACACAAAGTAGTATTAGCAGAACCATGCTAGAAGGCAGGGTTTGGGGCTGCTAATTCACAATTTCAATAAAGAATGAGTATTAGGGCTTCCCTGGTGGTCCAGTGGGTAAGGACACCGCCTTGCAGTGCAAGCAACGCCGGTTCGATCCCTGGCCTGGGAAGATCCCACGTGCCGCGGAGCAGCCGAACCGATGTGTCCAACTACTGAGCTGGAGCTCTGCAGTGCATGAGCCTGGAGCCAGTGCTCTGCAATGAGAAAGGCCACTGCGATGGGAGGTCCACGCAGGCCAAGGAACACAGATGGATGGAAATAGATAAATGAAAGATCAATAGAAGTCCCCCCCACCCCCTGCCAAAAATGAGCATTAAAAGGCAGCTCTGTGAAATTCAAATGAGGAATGCCATAGGAGTTCACTCAAGAGGAGATCACTTCCTGTTTGGGCAGTATCCATGTAGATGGAGTGCTGGAGGCAAGTCTTTGAGGGTAAGTGGTGTTCAGAAGGGTGGAAAAGAAAGGGGACACCACTGCAGATGGCAAAAGGAGCCACAGCAAAGTGAAGGTGGGCAGGTACAATGTCATTTGGGGATCAAGGAATGGATCAGTCTGGTTTGAAAGAGGTTCAATGGGGCAACCTCAAGAATGGCAGGAAGTGGGGCTTCCCCTGGTGGTCCAGTGGGTAAGGACACCGCCTTGCAGGGCAAGCGGCGCCGGTTCTATCCCTGGCCTGGGAAGATCCCACGTGCCGCAAAGCGGCTGGACTCATGTGTCCAATAACCGAGACGGAGCTCTAGAGCGCATGCGCCCAGAGCCGGCGCTCTGCAACGACAGACGACAGACGCCACCGCGATGGGAGGCCCACAGGAGCCAAAGAACAAAGACAGATGAAAATAGAGAAATGAAAGACCAATAGAAGTGGCCCTCCCACTCCCCTCCCTCCCCAACCTGACCCCCGCCCAAAATAAACAAATAAATAAATCTTAAAAAAAAAAAAAGAATGGCAGGAAGTGGGGTGCCATTATGAATTGTGTCCAGAGCATGATGGGACAAAAGGAATTAAAATTTTCAGCTTTGCACTTCCCTGGTGGTCCAGACGTTAGGCCTCCATCTTCTAAGTTTGATTCCTGACTGGGGAACTATTAACAAGACCCCACATTCCAAGGGGCAACTGAGCCTACTTGCTGTAATGAAAGATCCTGCATGCTGCAACTAAGCCCTAATGCAGTGAAATAAACAAATAAATAATAAAATCAAATTTGAAGCTTTCCAGAAGGTGAATTTAGAGTGGGGGAGAGTTAAAAAAATAATAGTTAAGGAGACAAGTAGGATAATTGTGATGACTGAATAAATTACAGAATCAGTAATATAGAATAAATTATTGTGTATTCTAAATGATAATTATTCTAAATTATAAATAAATATAGAACAAGTATATGACTGAGCGACTGAGCACGCACACATGCCCAAGAATAAATAGAATCAACTCTCAAACTGAAAGACTTTAATGAGACGGAAAAAGAACCCAGAGTATCTCCATAATAATGTCTACAGCTCAAATCTTGTCTCTGAATTGTTTCTAACTTTATCCTCTTTCTGTGGCTAATCCTCGGGTTGACTCACATGCTCTCACTCCCTGCTAAAAAGTGAAAGCTACACATCATTCTCATTAATAATAAATGGAGCAGACTCAGGTTCCCGCACTTGAGAGGAAAAGCGTCAAGGCAGAGCAAGCTCTCAAAGTACAGTTGAAGGTGAGGATGATGCACCGCCCTTAAACGTCTCCAAAAACCCTCCCTGGAAAACCTTACCCAAGCCCACTTGTCCTGTGTTGAACTGTGTCCCCTTCAAATATACACTGAAGCCCTAACTCCTGTCCTCAGGACATGACCTTATTCGGAAACTGGATCTTGTCGATGTCATTAGTGAAGATGAGGGGATTGTGGAGTGGGGTGGGTGCTCAAGCCAGTATGACAGGTGCCCTTGTGAGGAGAGACAAGGCTCAAGGACACACACATGGAGAAAAACACATGACACTGGGGGCAGAGACTGGAACCATGCTGCCACAGCCAAGGAATGCCAAGGACTGGCACTGCTCGCAGAAGCTAGGAGAGAGGTACAGAAGAGTTTCCATAGAGCCTTCAGTCGGCTCAGCCCTGCCGATATCTTGATCTTAGATTTCAAGGCTCCAGAATACACAAGAGAATAAGTTTCTGTTGCTTTAAAGTCACTCAGGGGGACTTCCCTGGCGGTCCAGTGGCTAGGACTCCATGCTCTCAAGGCAGGGGACCCAGGTTTAACCTCTCATCACGTCGCAACTGCGAGTTCGCATGCCACAACTAAAGAGCCCACGTGCTGCAACAAAAGCCAAAGATCCCTCATGCTATGACTAAGATTCAAATCAATTTCTTTTTAATTAAAAAAAATGTTTCTAAAGCCACGCAGTTTATGTTCTACTTTGTTACAGCAGTCCCAGGACACAAATACACTGACTTCACTACAGCGTCTGGGAGGCAGGACAGCAAAAGGAAAACCACCACCACGGCTGGGGCTTGGAGACTTGCGTTCCAGGCTCCATTCCGCAAGCACCTCCCAGATGAACCTCCCTGGACTCTGCATCCTTGTCTTTGAAACGGACCATTTTAACCTAAGACATCACCAAGTCCTCTTGTAGCTTCAAATTCGAAGCCCTGTCACATCCTAGCCAAGAAAGCCATCGGCTCCAGCATCTACTGATGGCGAGAGCGGGACGGGGCTGGGAAAGGTAAACACCTGCAAATTCAAGGAACTTCCCATCACCAGCAGAAGTCGAGGTGGTAATGAGAGGTGGTCCTTGCATTTACCATATGCCACATAATCATTCCATCTTCCCGTCAAATCTGGCCTGAAGCCCTCATGCCATCGCGAGTTAATACAAAGAGACGCTGGGAGCTGCCAGATGCAGAAAATTAATACATGGGATGAGAGACTCTCTACACTGCATTTCCCAAACGTGCTCGGGTCAAGGTCATTTAACCCCAGAAATACGAAACCTGCTGCCTGCAGAAGACAGAAAAGGAAAGAAAAAGGAAAGCTGGCATGGAAACTGTCCCTCAGCCCTCACCCCAGCTACACAATGAGCTTTTCAGCTGGGGGGCTCTTCAAAACTGCTAGAAACTAATGATTATGAAACAAACCCCACTAGTAAAGACCAACAAGAAATTCCTATAAAAACCCTCACTCATACGCACCATTCTATTTTACCTTTTTTTCCCAAGAGTAAATTGCGGCTGTCAAATCACACCCTTTCATTACTGTCATGGACTCTTTTAAGAACAGCTAATCAGAAAAGCCTACAGAGGTATTTAACCAGATTTTTTTCTTCTTCTTCCAATGACCTAATGCTTTGGTCTGAAACTGCCGCCAGCTCACGCTGAGTAGAAATTTAGCACTGTCAGCATTTAATTATTATTTTGTCACGGATTTCTTTACTTTCCTACAGGGAAGAAATAACTTAAATTTTTAAAAAATGCAACAAATGCTTACCTTTTAAAATCACAAGACCCTGCCCTCACTAGTTTGCTTTGTCAAACATTACCAGGTGGGGAGATGAGACAGATCATGGAAATGCACTTCTGAGTTAATAAGAGGTACCGCTATCACTGGCTTCAATCTTCCGTAACACTGAGACAACACAGTGAAAATTACGTGCGTCCTGCTGGTTTTCAGAGCACGAAATAGTCACGACTCACGCAGGCCTGTGTGTGACAGCAGCTACATGCTCCAAACAACATCCCTGGCCCTGTGACAGCCGAGTGAAGCCCTTGGCTTCAGTCTCCTCCACCTTTTCCGCAGAGTAAACTCTGCCTTTTCTTCTCTCAGGTGGGAAGAAAAAAACAGGGAGGGGAAAGAAGGATAAACAGAAAAGGGACTAGAAGACAGGTGTGTGGCTGTGACCCTGACACCCTTTCCTGGCTGCTAGACTCAGAGTCTAGAGACTCAAGCGTCTGGAGTCTAGAGGCCAAAAAGAGGGGCCAGAGGCCAGATGTCTAGATGGGATCCTTAAGCCAGTTTCTCTTTCATTTCTTTCTTCTCACTCAGCTGGAGTCTCTTTTTAGAAAAATAGCCATTTCATCATCAGCATCTTTCTCTCTCACTTTCTCTCTGTCTCTCTCTCACACACACACACACACACAAACCCTCTTCATTTGCCTCTCCTTCCCCTTTATGCTCTGAGTTCCTGCTTCAGAGTCAAGCTCTGTGAACAAGCTGGGGATGCTCAGTGCAGGCAAGTCATCACCAAACATTTATCGAGCATCTACTGTAAGGGAGCGATGGTGTTAACTACTGAGGCAGGGACATGGTATACGCACAGGTACAAAGTGGCACCCAGGGAAGATTCCCATAGTAGCAAGAGAGCTAGCCCTGAATCAGAGCACGGTATGCATGACTCACGAGTGGTGAGGTCAAGAAAGGTTACCCTAGCTGGAGTTTATCAGCTCCAAACGCTGCCCATGTCACCAGGGCCCCTAATTTCAAAGCAGAACTCTAGATCTTTCCCCTAAATTTGTCCCTCCACTCCCCCTCCCAAATTTCTCCCATCGTAATAAAATCCACCTCCTAGATGTATACCAAGACCTCCTTGTCCCTCCCCACTTTCACTCCAGTGAACCAGAAAGTTCTCTTTATCTTCACCTTATTCTATCTGGTCCAAGGACATCTCTCACTCGACCTCCAGGACTGAACCTGGCTAAAGGTTTCCCATGGTGTACAATAAATCCACCCAACCCTCAGCGAAAGTAGCCTGGCCCAGATCACTTCCTGGGCCCCCACCGGGCCTCCTCTCCAACACACTCATGCTGCTGCAATTCCACAAAAGAGCCAGGAGAACTCCTCCAGCAGCTGCAAGGGCTTTGCCCATGCTGTGCCCTCAGCCTGGAAGCTCTTCTTTCAGCCCTCTGCGTAATGACTGCCTCCTTCTGGATTTTAAGATTCTACAGGGGGCTTCCCTGGTGGTCCAGTGGTTAAGAATCCACCTTGCAATACAGGACACACAGGTTTGATCCCTGGCTCGGGAAGATTCCGCATGTGGTGGGGCAACTAAGCTGGTGCAGTGCAACTACTGGGCCTGTAGTCTTAGCCCATGAGCCGCAACTACTGAAGCCCACATGCCCTAGAGCCTGTGCTTTGCAGCAAGAGAAGTCACTGCAATGAGAAGCCCACAAACTGCCACCAGAGTAGCCACCACTCTCCACAGTTAGAGAAAGCCAGAGCACAGCAATGAAGCCTCAGCACAGCCAAAAACAAATATATAAAATAGTTGTAAAAGAATAAAAGAAATATCCAAAAGAATGACTTAAAAAGAAAAAAGAGCTGGCCCCTAACATGTGTCCTTCATTGCTTCTTACCACAGTTGACGGTGGTTTCACTTGTTTATTTACTTGTTAATTGCATACAAGTTCCTTGCTGGCAAAAGCCTCCTCTGTCCCTATAAACTGCTATAAATCCAGCAAGTAGCACAAAGTCTGGCACAAATCAGCGATTCAATATTTGTTTAAATGAAGGAATCAAGTGTTTGTTACTCATTACCCAGGAAGAGGTAAGTAACACATGAGGACCACATACACAAATACGTGTGTTTACACATGTTGAAGCTAATATAACATTGTAAAGCAACTATACTGAAATAAAAATGAATTAATTTTTAAAAAAAGAAGTTGAATCAAGCAGGCAAAAAAAAAAAGCCTATGTATGGCTTGGATCATGGATGGTTCAGCCCTTTCTAGGATAATGTTCAAGTTGAGCTGTAGAGTAGTCTTCCTTTTCAGCTCCCACAGTCTGATCCAGAGTATCCAAGGGCAGCAGAGAGATGGAGCAAAAGAGATGGAGATGAGGAGTGGGTGGAGCCTCAGGGTCAGGGAGAGGCGAGCAGTGGCGGCACAGTCACGGTGTTCTTGGGTGAGCAGCGGGCTAAGGTTTCGGCCCAGCTCTACGGCACCTGTAGCTGTGGCCTGCCTTCTACGTGTCTCCTTAGGGCAGGGCTACTTCCTCCATGACATGGCTGTGTTTTGACACTGAGCACATTACAGATGGATGGCTGCTCTCTGGACACACAGTAAGCATAGATGGTCCATCTCAAAGAAACCCCGATGCTGCCAGAAAACTCTGGTCATGACCAATCTATTCAACAGATATATGTTGAAGCCAGATGTTCGAGTCAATGTAAATTAAGAGCTAAAGTTTAAAAAACCGTGCCCGTCTTTAAGGGACTTGCAGACCAGAGAGGGAGGCAGTCATCTGTACAGCATCCATCCATACACGGGCTTCCCAGGGGATTCCCAAACAAGCCACAGTTGACGGGAAAAAAAATGAAGTCACAGCCAAACAAATATATAAAATAGTTGTAAAAGAATAAAAGAAATATCCAAAAGAATGACTTAAAAAGAAAAAAGAGCTGGCCCCTAACATGTGTCCTTCATTGCTTCTTACCACAGTTGACGGTGGTTTCACTTGTTTATTTACTTGTTAATTGCATACAAGTTCCTTGCTGGCAAAAGCCTCCTCTGTCCCTATAAACTGCTATAAATCCAGCAAGTAGCACAAAGTCTGGCACAAATCAGCGATTCAATATTTGTTTAAATGAAGGAATCAAGTGTTTGTTACTCATTACCCAGGAAGAGGTAAGTAACACATGAGGACCACATACACAAATACGTGTGTTTACACATGTTGAAGCTAATATAACATTGTAAAGCAACTATACTGAAATAAAAATGAATTAATTTTTAAAAAAAGAAGTTGAATCAAGCAGGCAAAAAAAAAAAGCCTATGTATGGCTTGGATCATGGATGGTTCAGCCCTTTCTAGGATAATGTTCAAGTTGAGCTGTAGAGTAGTCTTCCTTTCAGCTCCCACAGTCTGATCCAGAGTATCCAAGGGCAGCAGACCGATGGAGCAAAAGAGATGGAGATGCGGAGTGGGTGGAGCCTCAGGGTCGGGGAGAGGCGAGCAGTGGCGGCACAGTCACGGTGTTCTTGGGTGAGCAGCGGGCTAAGGTTTCGGCCCAGCTCTACGGCACCTGTAGCTGTGGCCTGCCTTCTACGTGTCTCCTTAGGGCAGGGCTACTTCCTCCATGACATGGCTGTGTTTTGACACTGAGCACATTACAGATGGATGGCTGCTCTCTGGACACACAGTAAGCATAGATGGTCCATCTCAAAGAAACCCCGATGCTGCCAGAAAACTCTGGTCATGACCAATCTATTCAACAGATATATGTTGAAGCCAGATGTTCGAGTCAATGTAAATTAAGAGCTAAAGTTTAAAAAACCGTGCCCGTCTTTAAGGGACTTGCAGACCAGAGAGGGAGGCAGTCATCTGTACAGCATCCATCCATACACGGGCTTCCCAGGTGGCGCAGTGGTAAAGGATCTGCCTACCAATTCAGAAGATGCAAGACACGGGTTTGATACCTGGGTCAGGACAATTCTTTGGAGAAGGGAAAGACAACCCACCCCAGTATTCTTGCCTGGAAAATTCCATGGACAGGAGAGTCTCGTGGGTTGCAGTCCATGGGGTTGCATAGAGTCAAATGCAACTGAGCTTACACAGCACATACATACTTAGCCTCAGATTCACGCCCACTGAACAGTACTGTCATCAGCAACTGATAGGAACTGTGCTTGCGTGCTCAGTCGCCTCAGGCATGTCCAACTCTGTGAGATCCCAGGGGATCAAACCTGTGTCTCTTAAGTCTACCTGCATTGGCAGGCACGTTTTTTTATCACTAGTGCCGCCATTGGGCTGGGTACTATTACCCCTAGGGACCCAGGAATGTCTGCATCTTCTCCTTATCCCAACTCCTTCACTTTACCACCCATCAAACTATTCACAGGAACAAGGTCCTAACAGGAATCAAAATCTGACTTTATCAAGAGCTCAGCCAAACCAGCATTCTGGCAAGGATTACTCATCTGGGCATGAAAATCAGGAGAAGCATTTGGAGTCACCTGGTAATAGTGATCTTGTCCGTGGTGGCCCATTTCATGGTCTATGGTTTCACCCATCAGTTTCATACCTGCTCCACCCAAGTGAGGGAAAGGGCAATTGAGGGAAGAGCTGAAACACATATCCCTTGCAACACATCTATAGTGTATTACAGTTAATATCATTCTCGTTTTACAGACGAAGGAAAGGCTTGTGAAGACACTGATGGTCTATGGTCATAGTCATGGGATGGCTGAGAAGGATATAAATCCAGGTCTCTTCATCTCAAGTTCAGTACTCTGGTACTGAGCCTCACCCTGAGAGGAAATGTCCCACGTATGAAGTGTCATGGACACGTAGGAAGCAGATTTCATGGCCAATCCATTACCTCAGACTGTTACCTAAAAGCAACTGGTTCCAGAAACTTCAAATTGTGATAAGACTTCAGCTACCTAGAATGTCTTGTGTGTGTTAAGTCGCTAAATCAAATCCAACTGTTTGCAAGCCATGGACAGCAGCACGCCAGCTCTCCACAGACATTTAATTTTTTTTTTTTTTGGCCACTTCTATTGGTCTTTCATTTATCTATTTTCATCCATCCCCGTTCTTTGGCCTGTGTGGGCCTCCCATCGCAGTGGCTTTTCTCATCACAGAGTACCGGCTCTGGGCACACGCACTCCAGAGCTCTGGCTCGATAGTTGGACACATCGGTCCAGCCATTCCGCCGCACATGGGATCTTCCCAGGCCAGGGATTGAACCGGTGCCCCTTGCACTGCAAGGCAGTGTCCTTACCCACTGGACCTCCAGGGAAGCTCCTCTCCACAGACAGTTAAATGAGAAAGAAAGACCTCTCATTGGCTAAGAAGCTCACACACTCCATTCACTCAGTGCAGTGTTATCCCCTTGAACTTCTGTTAAGAACCTATTAACTTGATGTGCATGTGTTCAGTCGTGTCTGACTCTTTGAGACCCCATGGACTGTAGCCTACCAGGCTCCTCTGTCCCTGGAATTTTCCAAGCAAGAACACTGGAGTGGGTTGCCATCTCCTACTGCAGGTATTAACTCCTTCTTGAACACAATTCTAATCAGTTGTGTTGTCCGGTTTTTTACCCTCTAGCCAGGTAGATACAGTAAATTAAAATGGATTCCTGGAGGGAGAGAAAGTGAAAAGTGACAGAGTGAAAAAAGAATCAAGCAGAGATTGGCAAACTTTTCCTATAATGATCAGAGAATAAATATTTTAGGCCTCGTGGATCATACTTTCTCTGTTGTAACGACCCACCCATGTAGCTCAAAATAAGTCACAGACCAATGTGTAAACGAAGGAGCATGGCTGAGCTCCAATGATCTATAGTGTATTACAGTTAATATCATTCTCGTTACAGACGAAGGAAAGGCTTGTGAAGACACTGATGGTCTATGGTCATAGTCATGGGATGGCTGAGAGGAAAACCAGGTCTCTTCATCTCAAGTTCAGTACTCTCACCCCTGAGAGGAAATGTCCCACGATGAAGTGTCATAGACACGAGGAAGCAGATTTCATGGCCAATCCATTACCTCAGACTGTTACCTAAAAGCAACTGGTTCCAGAAACTTCAAATTGTGATAAGACTTCAGCTACCTAGAATGTCTTGTGTGTGTTAAGTCGCTAAATCAAATCCAACTGTTTGCAAGCCATGGACAGCAGCACGCCAGCTCTCCACAGACATTTAATTTTTTTTTTTTTTGGCCACTTCTATTGGTCTTTCATTTATCTATTTTCATCCATCCCCGTTCTTTGGCCTGTGTGGGCCTCCCATCGCAGTGGCTTTTCTCATCACAGAGTACCGGCTCTGGGCACACGCACTCCAGAGCTCTGGCTCGATAGTTGGACACATCGGTCCAGCCATTCCGCCGCACATGGGATCTTCCCAGGCCAGGGATTGAACCGGTGCCCCTTGCACTGCAAGGCAGTGTCCTTACCCACTGGACCTCCAGGGAAGCTCCTCTCCACAGACAGTTAAATGAGAAAGAAAGACCTCTCATTGGCTAAGAAGCTCACACACTCCATTCACTCAGTGCAGTGTTATCCCCTTGAACTTCTGTTAAGAACCTATTAACTTGATGTGCATGTGTTCAGTCGTGTCTGACTCTTTGAGACCCCATGGACTGTAGCCTACCAGGCTCCTCTGTCCCTGGAATTTTCCAAGCAAGAACACTGGAGTGGGTTGCCATCTCCTACTGCAGGTATTAACTCCTTCTTGAACACAATTCTAATCAGTTGTGTTGTCCGGTTTTTTACCCTCTAGCCAGGTAGATACAGTAAATTAAAATGGATTCCTGGAGGGAGAGAAAGTGAAAAGTGACAGAGTGAAAAAAGAATCAAGCAGAGATTGGCAAACTTTTCCTATAATGATCAGAGAATAAATATTTTAGGCCTCGTGGATCATACTTTCTCTGTTGTAACGACCCACCCATGTAGCTCAAAATAAGTCACAGACCAATGTGTAAACGAAGGAGCATGGCTGAGCTCCAATGAAATTTTATTTACAGAAACAGGTGGCAGGTCAAATTTGGCCCAGAGGCTACAGTTTGCAAACCATGGAACAGAAGAAAGCTTCAAAGCCAACACAATAGCTAGAAAATCTTAGCAGTTTGGGTCTGTATCTTAAAGAAACAAATAACCCCAACCTCAATAACCCTTAGTACAACTGGCATTACGGACTAACATGGTCCTCCATCATAAAGCTGGTTACCAAAGTTTAGAGATCTAAACAACCTTGGAAATATGATGATCCAACTTCCCATTTTTTACAGATGAAGAAGTAAATTCTCAGAGAGGTTAAGAGACTTGCTAAAGGTCAAACAGCTAATTAATGACTACACTTAAATTAGAGCCAGGGTTTTGATTCTATGTTTAGGACTCTTTCCATTATTCCATGTCTATTATTTTAGCCTTTTCGATAACAATGAATAGAGGATATGCTCATTTAATTAAAACACTACACCCTTGAGGTTGTTAAGATTCTGGAATCGCTAAAGTACACAGTTCTAGATGTTTAGAGAGATGACTGTGAATCATCAAGACAAAGGTTAAATTGAGTTTAATGTCCTCAGAGAATAGAATTTCAGAAATAGGGCTAAAAAGAATACATTTCAAATAATTAAAAAGTTAATATATGTGTAAATTTTCATTCTCCCTTGTGCACAGGAAAATGAAGTACTGTTGTCCATTTGTATAAGCAAAAAAGTTTGCCATCGTATTTGATCAATTTAGACTCGTTCATAAATTCTGATCAGTCCAGGTCCAGCCCAAGAATCACCAAGGCAATGCAGGCTCCAAGTAATTTCTCAAATTGCCAGATGTCCATATTCATTTAATTGCCTTTTCTAACTGAAAAGCAAAATTGTCCTACCATCCTTCTCTTTCTGTCAGAGCCAGGTGATAGAAAAAGGCGGGGAGAAAGTGAAAAGTGACAGAGTGAAAAAAGAATCAAGCAGAGATTGGCAAACTTTTCCTATAATGATCAGAGAATAAATATTTTAGGCCTCGTGGATCATACTTTCTCTGTTGTAACGACCCACCCATGTAGCTCAAAATAAGTCACAGACCAATGTGTAAACGAAGGAGCATGGCTGAGCTCCAATGAAATTTTATTTACAGAAACAGGTGGCAGGTCAAATTTGGCCCAGAGGCTACAGTTTGCAAACCATGGAACAGAAGAAAGCTTCAAAGCCAACACAATAGCTAGAAAATCTTAGCAGTTTGGGTCTGTATCTTAAAGAAACAAATAACCCCAACCTCAATAACCCTTAGTACAACTGGCATTACGGACTAACATGGTCCTCCATCATAAAGCTGGTTACCAAAGTTTAGAGATCTAAACAACCTTGGAAATATGATGATCCAACTTCCCATTTTTTACAGATGAAGAAGTAAATTCTCAGAGAGGTTAAGAGACTTGCTAAAGGTCAAACAGCTAATTAATGACTACACTTAAATTAGAGCCAGGGTTTTGATTCTATGTTTAGGACTCTTTCCATTATTCCATGTCTATTATTTTAGCCTTTTCGATAACAATGAATAGAGGATATGCTCATTTAATTAAAACACTACACCCTTGAGGTTGTTAAGATTCTGGAATCGCTAAAGTACACAGTTCTAGATGTTTAGAGAGATGACTGTGAATCATCAAGACAAAGGTTAAATTGAGTTTAATGTCCTCAGAGAATAGAATTTCAGAAATAGGGCTAAAAAGAATACATTTCAAATAATTAAAAAGTTAATATACGTGGAAATTTTTATTCTCCCTTGTGCACAGGAAAATGAAGTACTGTTGTCCATTTGTATAAGCAAAAAAGTTTGCCATCGTATTTGATCAATTTAGACTCGTTCATAAATTCTGATCAGTCCAGGTCCAGCCCAAGAATCACCAAGGCAATGCAGGCTCCAAGTAATTTCTCAAATTGCCAGATGTCCATATTCATTTAATTGCCTTTTCTAACTGAAAAGCAAAAGCCACTCTCAGTCCTACCAATCCCTTTCTCTTTTCTGTCATGAGCAATGTCTTCTGCTCCTTTTCTGAATTAATTAGGAAATGAAAACAGAACCGCTGGCATGTTTATAAAGATTCCGGATGCTGGTTAAACACGAAAGAACAGAGGTGGGGAACACGGAGGTGACAAATTTTATTTCTGCGATGACAAGTTAGAGTTCTCCTGCCAGCTGGACCTTGTAGCAGCCAGAAGCATGCACCTGTCTAAAGGGAAGTCAGTGAGGAGGGGGAAGCAGAAAGACCCTGGGGGCCCAGCGATCTGCCGTGCCATGCAAATGAGCTCTAATTGATCGAGGTCACGGAACACCGCTCATCACAGAGAGGTTCCTGGGAGGTCCCAACACCAGGGAAGACAGGGAGACCACTTCTGTTTTCCTGACCACACAAGTGGCCCTGTTTCTGTTTACAGACTCCAGAGCTGTGGTTCAGGGAGTTCACCTTCCTCTAAAGGGGAAAAGGGCAAAGGGGGTGGGTCGACTACTTCTCCTAGGTGTCCCTGAGATGCACTTCCCAGTTTGACAGATCTGCCAAAGGAAATGAGAGGCGCTAAGTGGTTGGCCCCCGATTAGATCAGCCACCTTGGGAAAGGTGCTGAGCCAGAGATATTTCACTGAAATAAGGAGAAACCTGGGAATAGATTTCTGGCAAGCAATCCTGCAGGAGATATGGTCTGAATTGGAAATGGATTTCATGGGCAGATAAAGTCTAATAAATGCCAGGTCACTCAAAACTCATATATCATCAAGTCTCATATAGCGCCTGTGAAGTTTGTTATCAATAATTTAACATCGGGAGAACCTAGCCCTTAGCAAATATTTAATTTCAAAACATACCAACTGATTTACTCAGATACAGCATATATAGTATATTAAAAATATATTACAAGAAGCCAAATGCCAATAAAGCTGCACTAACAGAAGACCGGGGGCACTGGTTGCTTTTCCGAATATTTTGTTCGAGAAGGGACTGGACCCTCCATCCACAGAGCTAGTCCACTAGCAATTTCTAAACTGCGCGGAGAAGAAAGCTTGCCTGTGAGCCCTGCCTCGAGCAGCACAGACATCAGCTGAGCTTCCATTCCCAGCCAAGCAAAGAGCCAGATGCCACGGGTATCAGTTTGGGGGGCAAGACACAGGCCCCTACCAGACACAGCCCTCCAGGCCAGGCCTGGGGTTAAAGGAGGAGGCGAAATCTGTACAAAGCAAAGTCTTTAGTGGCTAAGAGGGTGCTTTTAAAAATTAATTGATTTTTTGGCTGTGCAGGGTCTTTCTTGCCTCACATGGGTTTTCTCTAGCTGCAGTGAGTCGGGGTTACTCTCTAGCTGTGGTTCACGGCCTTCTCATGGCAGTGGCTTCTCGGTGCAGAGCACAGGCTCTAGACACGCAGATTTCAGTTGTTGTGGAAGGAAAGTTCAGTAGTTATGGCGCACAGGCTTAGTTGCTCTGCAGTGTGGAATCTTCCCAAATTGGGGATTGAACCTGTGTCCCCTGCATTAGTAAGTGGATTCTTAACCATTGGACCACCAGGGAAGTCCCAAGAGGGGACCGTTATTTTTTCTTAATTTATTTATATTTTAAGTTTAATTTCTTCACAGAATTATGTTGGTTGCTGACCGCAGCACACTCCAGAGGAGTTCACCTTCCTCTAAAGGGAAAAGGGCAAAGGGGTGGGTCGACTACTTCTCCTAGGTGTCCCTGAGATATTGAATTTCTAGGGCCCAAGCAATTCCAGAGATATTTCACTGAAATAAGGAGAAACCTGGGAATAGATTTCTGGCAAGCAATCCTGCAGGAGATATGGTCTGAATTGGAAATGGATTTCATGGGCAGATAAAGTCTAATAAATGCCAGGTCACTCAAAACTCATATATCATCAAGTCTCATATAGCGCCTGTGAAGTTTGTTATCAATAATTTAACATCGGGAGAACCTAGCCCTTAGCAAATATTTAATTTCAAAACATACCAACTGATTTACTCAGATACAGCATATATAGTATATTAAAAATATATTACAAGAAGCCAAATGCCAATAAAGCTGCACTAACAGAAGACCGGGGGCACTGGTTGCTTTTCCGAATATTTTGTTCGAGAAGGGACTGGACCCTCCATCCACAGAGCTAGTCCACTAGCAATTTCTAAACTGCGCGGAGAAGAAAGCTTGCCTGTGAGCCCTGCCTCGAGCAGCACAGACATCAGCTGAGCTTCCATTCCCAGCCAAGCAAAGAGCCAGATGCCACGGGTATCAGTTTGGGGGGCAAGACACAGGCCCCTACCAGACACAGCCCTCCAGGCCAGGCCTGGGGTTAAAGGAGGAGGCGAAATCTGTACAAAGCAAAGTCTTTAGTGGCTAAGAGGGTGCTTTTAAAAATTAATTGATTTTTTGGCTGTGCAGGGTCTTTCTTGCCTCACAGGGGTTTTTCTCTAGCTGCAGTGAGTCGGGGTTACTCTCTAGCTGTGGTTCACGGCCTTCTCATGGCAGTGGCTTCTCGGTGCAGAGCACAGGCTCTAGACACGCAGATTTCAGTTGTTGTGGAAGGAAAGTTCAGTAGTTATGGCGCACAGGCTTAGTTGCTCTGCAGTGTGGAATCTTCCCAAATTGGGGATTGAACCTGTGTCCCCTGCATTAGTAAGTGGATTCTTAACCATTGGACCACCAGGGAAGTCCCAAGAGGGGACCGTTATTTTTTCTTAATTTATTTATATTTTAAGTTTAATTTCTTCACAGAATTATGTTGGTTGCTGACAAACATCAACATGAATCAGCCACAAGCGTACATTTTTTTTTAATTTTACCCTCTTTTATTGGTCCTTCATTTATTTATTTTCAGCCATTTTAATTCTTTGGCCTGTGTGGGCCTCCATCAGAGTGGCCTCTCTCGTTGCTGAGCACCAACTCCAGGCGCGTGCGCTCCAGAGCACTGGCTCGCAACTGGACACACTGGTCCAGCCGCTCTGCGGCATGTGGGATCTTCCTGTGCCAGGGATTGAACTGGTGTCCCCTGCACTGCAAGGTGGACTTTTCACCCACTGGACCATCAGGGAAGCCCCAAGGGTACATTTTTTAGACACATCTTTTTGGGTGGCGGGGTGGGGGAGTGGGCAGGTTGGGGAGGGAGCGGGGCGGGCGGGCCACTTCTATTGGTCTTTCATTTCTCTATTTTCATTCATCTTTGTTCTCTGGCCCGTGTGGGCCTCCCATAGCAGTGGCCTCTGTTGTTGCAGAGCACCGGCTCTGGGCACAAGCACTCCAGAGCTCTGGCTTGGTAATTGGACACATAAGTCCAGCCGCTCCACAGCTCGTGGGATCTTCCCAGGCCACGGATCGAACTGACGCCCCTTGCACTGCAAGGCGGCGTCCTTACCCACTGGACCACCAGGGAAGTCCCCCAAGGGTACATTTTTTAAGAGGACAGGAAGAAGAGGGAATTACCTCCATGGCCATTGCCTACAACTCCTGTAGGTCTAGCCCCTCTTCCTGCAGCCCCCTCCATCATTCAGTCCTCTCCACGACAGACCCTTACCACTCCCTGGCTGGAAGGTGTCACCCCTTGCTATGGTTTGAATATTTGCATCCTCCCCAAAATTCACATTGTAAAGCTAACACCCAATGTGACGGTGTTAGGATTCCTGGTGGGGCCTGTGGAAGTTGATCGGGCCACTGAAGGCAGAGCCCTCATGAATGGGATGAGTGCCCTTATCAACAAGGCCCCAGAGAGCTCCCAAGCCCCTTTCACCTTGTAAGGCTACGATGAAAAGTCGGTGACCCAAAAGAGGGCTTCCCCCAACCACATGGGCATCCTGCTCAGACTTCCACCTCCAGACTGGGAGAAATACAAACAAATGTCTGTTGTTTATAAGCCACGCAGTCTGCCAGATTTTGTCACAGTGGCCTGAACAGACTAAGACACCCAAGGGTAACTGATGTCAGCAGCAAGAGGTCCAGAGAAATAGCAGTTTTCTAAGAGGATGGTAGTTCATATTAACTGAGTTTAAAATGGAGGCTCAACAAGGACTGAGTTTAAAATGGAGGCTCAACACAGTACACACTCTTCCGTATTAGGGTTTTAGGTCTTTATGGGGATTGATGAAGGCCTGGGAGAGAGCAGAGGAGGAGAGAGACAAAGTATGTGCTTCTACTTGTCTTGCATCCAGAAAGCATTGAGGCGATAACTGCATTGAGGGCTCGAGGGAGCCAGGTTCCCATCTGGGCTCAGCCACCCAGAGCGAGCGGCCTCAGGGTCAGATTCACACTCTTGAAGAGCCTCTCTGTTCTAAGATGCTGGAACATACCTGTCATCTGCTCACAGCAAAGGTATTCCCACCAATTTCTTTCTTTTTTCACTTTTATTTTACTTTTAACTTTTACAGAGTTTTGTTGTTTACAGATATGTATGTTCTCAGATTAGTCATATGTATACCCCCCCCCCATCCCACCCCTCCAGATCGTCATACAGCATCTCTGAAGGATCTGCTGTTCTCACAGAGCAATGACTATAGCTATTTTCTTCACATATGATAGTACAGGCCTTCATGCTACTTCCTTTACGCCTCTCACCCACTGTTCCAATTTCTATCCCACAACACCCGTGTTTCAGAGGGAACCTGCTCTGATCAGCCTACAGATAGTGGCCAGGAGGATAGAGTGGGCAACCATTCCCAGACCTAGCTATTAGCTCTCTGGGTTTACCCACACATGCAAAGGTGGCCCAGGCATCCAGGCCCTTCCAGGTCACAAAATTTCTTTCGTATGAGATTCACAACTGCCTTGACAGCAGATAACTATGAATTTCTTGGTTCTATACAGTCTTTAAGGGGCTGAGTAGGGTATGCCAGAGCTCCAAAAACAAAAATATCCCCAAGCACCACAGCCTGAGTTCGCTCTGTACCCAAACAACCTAACCAAACAAGCCAGTAGCTCAAGCAAACAGGATCAGGTGAGAAAATCACAAAGCCTTCAAAGTCAAAAGGGGTTGTTGAGAATCTAGTTCTCTGAGCTGACAACAATGAGGTCAACCCAGGCCCAGTTTCCCCTTCACAAATAGCTACCATCCTCCTCCTCTCCATCTCTAATAAAATCCTTACCTTTCAGAGACATGAAGTGGCCAGTCCACTAAGGGGACCGCAGGAGATACTGGCTCCAGAAGGTCATAGTTAACAATCACTCAAGTCAATGACCTTGAGGGACCCGGTCATCTAGACAGGTTCACAGGTCTGCTGGTCACCAACCACCTGACCCGCCATATTCATGCTAAAGACAGAAGTGGGGGACTGCAGTGTTTGTTTGGGGTGAGTAAACCCTGGCAGGGCTGGGAGATAGCAGGGGGAAGGGCGAACACCAGAATAAAAAGAGTGAGAGGGCTAGACAATCTGCCCACTCCCCACTTATGTGGCAAGCCAGTCCTCTCTGCTGCTGGTGCATTCTCTGCAAAACAAAAGCCCAGTCTACAGTTCGTCATTATAGCCAAGCACAAAACCCAGCTCCAGAACACACAAACCACAAAGTATTTAAAAGTCAGCATTCTGGAACCAGAAGAACTGCCACGTTCAGTCCCTTGGAGGTTGCGGACGGCTGACTCCATCTCTCAGTCTGACTCCTCTGTCTGGAAGCATCCAGGGATTCGAAAATCAACCTAGCAGACCCGAAGTCAGAGCACAGCAATGTTCGCTAACAATCACTTCTTGTTGAGGGTTAACAATCCCAGATCTTGCTTTTGTCTGCTTTTGGAAGTGCTAAGCAATACCACAGCCACGCGGTCTGAGAACTAATGTAACTCAATGTTCGGATGGGGCTCCCCACTGCCTTCCCACCTCGGGGGCAGCGTCTGCGAAACTCTTCACTCAGCAGAACTGGGAGCTCCATCCCACCATGTTTCAGTGATGAACTCCTCACTATGAAGTCAGGGCAAGTGGGAGAAGAATCAGGTCTTTGACTTTTGCAGGTCCCACTCCTGACACCACAGCGACTTCTTTTCAGCCCATTTCTTTCCCCTCTGATGACCTCTTAGTTATCTGCCTGAGGTACATCTCAGTGAAGTCTGGGAACCCCGAGAGGGGAAAACGTTAGAAATATCAAAACAGGCACGCGGGCACTTAGCGCTTTGTCGGACAACTTCAATTTAGTGCCTTTAGAGCCAGTAGCTCAAGCAAACAGGATCAGGTGAGAAAATCACAAAGCCTTCAAAGTCAAAAGGGGTTGTTGAGAATCTAGTTCTCTGAGCTGACAACAATGAGGTCAACCCAGGCCCAGTTTCCCCTTCACAAATAGCTACCATCCTCCTCCTCTCCATCTCTAATAAAATCCTTACCTTTCAGAGACATGAAGTGGCCAGTCCACTAAGGGGACCGCAGGAGATACTGGCTCCAGAAGGTCATAGTTAACAATCACTCAAGTCAATGACCTTGAGGGACCCGGTCATCTAGACAGGTTCACAGGTCTGCTGGTCACCAACCACCTGACCCGCCATATTCATGCTAAAGACAGAAGTGGGGGACTGCAGTGTTTGTTTGGGGTGAGTAAACCCTGGCAGGGCTGGGAGATAGCAGGGGGAAGGGCGAACACCAGAATAAAAGAGTGAGAGGGCTAGACAATCTGCCCACTCCCCACTTATGTGGCAAGCCAGTCCTCTCTGCTGCTGGTGCATTCTCTGCAAAACAAAAGCCCAGTCTACAGTTCGTCATTATAGCCAAGCACAAAACCCAGCTCCAGAACACACAAACCACAAAGTATTTAAAAGTCAGCATTCTGGAACCAGAAGAACTGCCACGTTCAGTCCCTTGGAGGTTGCGGACGGCTGACTCCATCTCTCAGTCTGACTCCTCTGTCTGGAAGCATCCAGGGATTCGAAAATCAACCTAGCAGACCCGAAGTCAGAGCACAGCAATGTTCGCTAACAATCACTTCTTGTTGAGGGTTAACAATCCCAGATCTTGCTTTTGTCTGCTTTTGGAAGTGCTAAGCAATACCACAGCCACGCGGTCTGAGAACTAATGTAACTCAATGTTCGGATGGGGCTCCCCACTGCCTTCCCACCTCGGGGGCAGCGTCTGCGAAACTCTTCACTCAGCAGAACTGGGAGCTCCATCCCACCATGTTTCAGTGATGAACTCCTCACTATGAAGTCAGGGCAAGTGGGAGAAGAATCAGGTCTTTGACTTTTGCAGGTCCCACTCCTGACACCACAGCGACTTCTTTTCAGCCCATTTCTTTCCCCTCTGATGACCTCTTAGTTATCTGCCTGAGGTACATCTCAGTGAAGTCTGGGAACCCCGAGAGGGGAAAACGTTAGAAATATCAAAACAGGCACGTGCGCGGGCACTTAGCGCTTTGTCGGACAACTTCAATTTAGTGCCTTTAGACCACTCTGTATTAACTAATTGTGAACGTTCCGCTTTCGCAGACTGAGCTAAATGCTTTGCACTGCCAAACTAAATACTCTACTTTCTAACACACCCCTGCGGAACGCGTGTGATTTCTCCTTTTAGGCTAGGAATGTAATGTTGACATAAATGTCAAATAAAATTAATGACAGAATGGGCCCTCAAATGGTACTTCTGTGCAGGGAATTTGTTAGATGGGGACCTTTGAGCCCAAATGTATATAGAATTATACAGCACTCATATGAGGAAAGAATCTTAATGTCAGGCGTTAGCAAATTTATCACCTTTGGCAGAAATGCTGTTACCTACAAAAAGCAGGATGCGAGTAAATTAAGAGGAAAATACCACGAGATTAGTCTGTCACAGAAAGCTACTGGAGAATGAGCTGGGTGGCCCAGCTGCCGTCATCGAATCCTTCCCTTATCTATACAAGATTCAGGTCAGATGTCTGCTGCCCGGCCTGTACCCTTCCGCTTAAATGGACTTCCTCCTGACTTACCCAGCTCCTTCTCCCACCCCGCATCCCCATCGGCCACTTAAGAAGAATAAAAATGGCAGTTAGAGAAATAACAGGTATTTTCACTCAATAGTCAAGGCACTAAGCAGAGTGGCTGCCTCCATCCCTACTCTGACATAACTACATTGTCTTTTATTTGTAGTCTCAAATCTCTTCCTCAAGTATGGCAGAATCACAGAAAATCACTCTCATCACTGAAAAGAGCTCAGTTCCCAGTAAAACAGCAAGTCTTCTCTTGTCAGTGTAAAATGCATCGAGTAAAATTTCCTCTAAACACAGGGGAAACCGACATTTACCCTCTACCAAGCCAAGGAAAATGGCCAGCAGGACCCAAAGGCAGCCACAGGAGAATTTATGCAGAGAACCTGCAAATGTCTAGGGTGAGCAGATGCCTTAGGGGGAAGAGTTACAAAGAAAATACTTACTGTGCTTTGTTTTTCACACTTCAGATAGAATCCTATGGACTAGACAAACACCCTCCTCCCATCACATTCCTCTTTCATACACTGATCTCAAATACTACCACATAATTTTGAAAATCCATGAGTTTTCCTTATACAAAATGAAAAAGAAATTAGAAAGATAAGTTTCTATTTCTTTCCAGTTACCTAGATACACTTCTTTTCCTGGAAGACCATCCCCTCCCCAAAGAATAGCACACAAATCATAACAGTTCGAAGAGTGATTCCTCCAGTGATGGGAATCGAAGCAGAATCAAACACAAAACCCAATCTCCTGATTTCATGCATCTTTAAACAGTTCACAAAATCCATATATTTGAGCCAGTCACAAAGAATCTCTAATTAGTTTACAGTGAGGGAAAGAGAAAGCTGTTGACTACCAACTTCAAACAACTCACACTCCATCAGTGGACTAGGAAGTCATCCTGATTCTGGATAATTTGAAACGTCTGCACAGGACCTAGAGAACATTCTCCACTTTTATTCTTCTTCTCCAGGCTATCAGTTCATAATGAACAAATATGGAAATTTTTCTGAGGGGGAAATCCAACTACCAAAATAACTCCTTCATAATTCATATGTGCAATCACAATGGTGATTAATGAAATCCTGAAACAGTTCCTAAAAGCCTAAAGCATTAATTACTCTGTTAGATGTCAGGACTCTATGAAAACCTATGACAGCAGGTTACTCAGGCAAATTAAATCATGTGAACTTAAGGCAGAAAAAGAAATCTTCACTCGGTGGATTTGCAAGCAGGTAAATGTATGCTTTCGAAGAGGGGTAACCAACCCACAGCTCTTTGGGGCTCCATATTTCAACCTTGAAAGACATATGAAAAAGGTAAAAAAATGTCACTGCAAGTTAAATTTATGCTGAGATGAAAGGCAATATTATATCCTTTGAAAGTTAAAAAAGCTAAGGAACTAACTCTCCAAGGAAAATGGCCAGCAGGACCCAAAGGCAGCCACAGGAGAATTTATGCAGAGAACCTGCAAATGTCTAGGGTGAGCAGATGCCTTAGGGGGAAGAGTTACAAAGAAAATACTTACTGTGCTTTGTTTTTCACACTTCAGATAGAATCCTATGGACTAGACAAACACCCTCCTCCCATCACATTCCTCTTTCATACACTGATCTCAAATACTACCACATAATTTTGAAAATCCATGAGTTTTCCTTATACAAAATGAAAAAGAAATTAGAAAGATAAGTTTCTATTTCTTTCCAGTTACCTAGATACACTTCTTTTCCTGGAAGACCATCCCCTCCCCAAAGAATAGCACACAAATCATAACAGTTCGAAGAGTGATTCCTCCAGTGATGGGAATCGAAGCAGAATCAAACACAAAACCCAATCTCCTGATTTCATGCATCTTTAAACAGTTCACAAAATCCATATATTTGAGCCAGTCACAAAGAATCTCTAATTAGTTTACAGTGAGGGAAAGAGAAAGCTGTTGACTACCAACTTCAAACAACTCACACTCCATCAGTGGACTAGGAAGTCATCCTGATTCTGGATAATTTGAAACGTCTGCACAGGACCTAGAGAACATTCTCCACTTTTATTCTTCTTCTCCAGGCTATCAGTTCATAATGAACAAATATGGAAATTTTTCTGAGGGGGAAATCCAACTACCAAAATAACTCCTTCATAATTCATATGTGCAATCACAATGGTGATTAATGAAATCCTGAAACAGTTCCTAAAAGCCTAAAGCATTAATTACTCTGTTAGATGTCAGGACTCTATGAAAACCTATGACAGCAGGTTACTCAGGCAAATTAAATCATGTGAACTTAAGGCAGAAAAAGAAATCTTCACTCGGTGGATTTGCAAGCAGGTAAATGTATGCTTTCGAAGAGGGGTAACCAACCCACAGCTCTTTGGGGCTCCATATTTCAACCTTGAAAGACATATGAAAAAGGTAAAAAAATGTCACTGCAAGTTAAATTTATGCTGAGATGAAAGGCAATATTATATCCTTTGAAAGATCTAAAATAAACGAATGATACCATTTCCATTAAGGGGAAACTAACTCTCATTGAGCAGGTCCGGCGCTGGCTGTTCAATGCGATTCTTGTTTCTATGAAACCGAACACCCAGTTCTTCTCTGACTTTAATGAAAGCTCATTCCAGTTACTTTTACTAGCTCATCTTTTCTTGGTCAGATCACTAAATTTTAGTGCTCAGGCCTCCATCCTAGACACTTTTTTCTGCACCCTCTCTCTGTGGATGATCTCATCCAGTCTTGTAGCAACAGACACTACCTATGTGCCGAAGATCCTTCCCGCCAACCTCCCCCCTCCATGTTCTAGATGTCCATGTCCAACAGGCATCTCAAACTGAGGCTGTAAATTCCAGATCTCCACTCCCATCTCAGGTCTTTCCAACCTCACTAAATAACACTGCACTCCAAATTCCTCAAATGATCCTACATTGCTCCTTTCCCCCTTCTTCCCACTTTCAATCCATGAGCTCTACTTCCAAAAAACATCATGACTCTTTTAGTTTTCACTGGGCCAATTCAGCACTGTAACTGAAGTCCCTTGTCTCCCAGACACTGCATTACCTCTTCAGTGGCCTCTCTGCTTTCATCCTCCACACTGTAGGCAGAATACTCTTTTTTAAAAGATACATTGGGGACTTCCCTGTGGCACAGTAAGAACCTGCCTGCAAATGCAGGGGACGTGGGTTCAATCCCTGGTCCAGGAAGATTCCACACGAGATGGAACAACTAAGCACCACAACTCAGTCTGAGCTCTAGAGCCCATGAGCTGCAACTATGGAAGCCTGTGCACCTAGGGCCCGTGCTCCACAACAGAGGAGCCTTCACAATGAGAAGCCCACACACCTCAAGGAAGAGTAGCTTCTACTCACTGCAACTAGAGAAAGCCCGAGCAAAGCAATGAGGACCAGCACAGCCAAAAATCAAATAAATACATAAATGTTAAAAATATGTTGACTTTTCTGGCAGTCCAGGGGTTAAGACTCTATGCTCTCAATGCAAAGGGCATGGGCTGATCCCTGGTGGGAGAACTAAAATCCAGCATGCCACACAGAGCAGCCAAGAAATAAAATAAAAATAATATTAAAATAATTTTTAAAAAATTTATACAAATCATACTCAGCAACTCCTTTGCTAAAAATTCTCTGATGGCTTCCTAGTATACCCAGTATAAAGCCCATGCTTCCGTTGCCCATAAGATCCAATGAGCTGGGGCCCTGCCATTTCATCTCCCACTCACTCTACTACTCACAACTCCTAGCCACATTGGTCCTTCTTCCTGTTTCTCAAATGCGAAAGCTATTTCTCACCTCAGGGCCTTCGCATGAACTGTGCCCTTTGGGTGATCCTTTATAACTAAAGAACTCTTCTCTAGTCACCCTTGTCAAAGTGGTACCATTATCATCCCTTATCATTCTTTACTCTATATAGTTATTTTATATCCAATAATTTCCTGATTTATTTGTTTAGCTCCTTTCCCTTCTTCCCACTTTCAATCCATGAGCTCTACTTCCAAAAAACATCATGACTCTTTTAGTTTTCACTGGGCCAATTCAGCACTGTAACTGAAGTCCCTTGTCTCCCAGACACTGCATTACCTCTTCAGTGGCCTCTCTGCTTTCATCCTCCACACTGTAGGCAGAATACTCTTTTTTAAAAGATACATTGGGGACTTCCCTGTGGCACAGTAAGAACCTGCCTGCAAATGCAGGGGACGTGGGTTCAATCCCTGGTCCAGGAAGATTCCACACGAGATGGAACAACTAAGCACCACAACTCAGTCTGAGCTCTAGAGCCCATGAGCTGCAACTATGGAAGCCTGTGCACCTAGGGCCCGTGCTCCACAACAGAGGAGCCTTCACAATGAGAAGCCCACACACCTCAAGGAAGAGTAGCTTCTACTCACTGCAACTAGAGAAAGCCCGAGCAAAGCAATGAGGACCAGCACAGCCAAAAATCAAATAAATACATAAATGTTAAAAATATGTTGACTTTTCTGGCAGTCCAGGGGTTAAGACTCTATGCTCTCAATGCAAAGGGCATGGGCTGATCCCTGGTGGGAGAACTAAAATCCAGCATGCCACACAGAGCAGCCAAGAAATAAAATAAAAATAATATTAAAATAATTTTTAAAAAATTTATACAAATCATACTCAGCAACTCCTTTGCTAAAAATTCTCTGATGGCTTCCTAGTATACCCAGTATAAAGCCCATGCTTCCGTTGCCCATAAGATCCAATGAGCTGGGGCCCTGCCATTTCATCTCCCACTCACTCTACTACTCACAACTCCTAGCCACATTGGTCCTTCTTCCTGTTTCTCAAATGCGAAAGCTATTTCTCACCTCAGGGCCTTCGCATGAACTGTGCCCTTTGGGTGATCCTTTATAACTAAAGAACTCTTCTCTAGTCACCCTTGTCAAAGTGGTACCATTATCATCCCTTATCATTCTTTACTCTATATAGTTATTTTATATCCAATAATTTCCTGATTTATTTGTTTAGCTACTTAGTACTTCCTTGTCTCTTCACTCAAATGTCAGCTCTATGACAGCAGAAACACTGACCATCCTCCTCACTGCTGTAGAGTTGTTGTTCAGTCAGAAAGAAGTATCCAACTCCTTGCGACCCCGTGGACTGCAGCACACAAGGCTTCCCTGTTCATTACTATCTCCCAGAGTTTGCTCAAATGTATATCCATTGAGTCAGTGATGACAACCAACCATCTCATCTTCTGTCATCCCCTTCTCCTTCTGCCTTCTATTTTTCTCAGCATCAGGGTCTTTTCCAATGAGTTGTCTCTTCCCATCAGGTGGCCAAAGTATTGGAGCTTCAGCCTCAGCATCAGTCCTTCCAATGAATATTCAGGGTTGATTTCCTTTAGAATTGATTGTTCGATATCCTTGCTGTCCAAGGGACTCTCAAGAGTTTTCTCCAGCATCACAGTTTAAAAGTACCAATTCTTCACTGCTCAGAGTACAGAGTAAATACTTAACAATATTTGCTCAATAAACACATAAGTGAATAAGTATATTCCCCTGGATTTTTCCCTAACTTTTGAGATAGATTGTTCCTGTTTTGAAGAGGAGCAAATTGAGGTTTCCAGGAGTATGCCCAAAGTCATTCAGGTAATTATAGGTAGTCAGAATTTGAATTCTGAAACCCCTGAGGGATTCTGAAATTCAAAAAAACTGTGTCCCAGGCTAGTCACTCCACAGAAAGTCCTCTCAAGATACAGCTTTCAATAAGCTCTTCAGAACCTTACATTTACTTAAGTACTAAGGAAAAACAAGAAAGTCTGAGGAAACAGAGATAATGTAGGAAATAGAAGAAAATATCAAAAACCCTATTATGTAAGACAAGAGAAGGCATTGCCTTTTTGTTTGTTTTCCTCCAAACAACAGGATGTTGCAAAAGTTCTAAAGTCTTATTCAAAAAAATTCCTGGAAGCTTTACCTTTGGTTTTTGGGATCCTTTATAACTAAAGAACTCTTCTCTAGTCACCCTTGTCAAAGTGGTACCATTATCATCCCTTATCATTCTTTACTCTATATAGTTATTTTATATCCAATAATTTCCTGATTTATTTGTTTAGCTACTTAGTACTTCCTTGTCTCTTCACTCAAATGTCAGCTCTATGACAGCAGAAACACTGACCATCCTCCTCACTGCTGTAGAGTTGTTGTTCAGTCAGAAAGAAGTATCCAACTCCTTGCGACCGCGTGGACTGCAGCACACAAGGCTTCCCTGTTCATTACTATCTCCCAGAGTTTGCTCAAATGTATATCCATTGAGTCAGTGATGACAACCAACCATCTCATCTTCTGTCATCCCCTTCTCCTTCTGCCTTCTATTTTTCTCAGCATCAGGGTCTTTTCCAATGAGTTGTCTCTTCCCATCAGGTGGCCAAAGTATTGGAGCTTCAGCCTCAGCATCAGTCCTTCCAATGAATATTCAGGGTTGATTTCCTTTAGAATTGATTGTTCGATATCCTTGCTGTCCAAGGGACTCTCAAGAGTTTTCTCCAGCATCACAGTTTAAAAGTACCAATTCTTCACTGCTCAGAGTACAGAGTAAATACTTAACAATATTTGCTCAATAAACACATAAGTGAATAAGTATATTCCCCTGGATTTTTCCCTAACTTTTGAGATAGATTGTTCCTGTTTTGAAGAGGAGCAAATTGAGGTTTCCAGGAGTATGCCCAAAGTCATTCAGGTAATTATAGGTAGTCAGAATTTGAATTCTGAAACCCCTGAGGGATTCTGAAATTCAAAAAAACTGTGTCCCAGGCTAGTCACTCCACAGAAAGTCCTCTCAAGATACAGCTTTCAATAAGCTCTTCAGAACCTTACATTTACTTAAGTACTAAGGAAAAACAAGAAAGTCTGAGGAAACAGAGATAATGTAGGAAATAGAAGAAAATATCAAAAACCCTATTATGTAAGACAAGAGAAGGCATTGCCTTTTTTGTTTGTTTTTTCCTCCAAACAACAGGATGTTGCAAAAAGAAACATTCAGGAGAAAACGTAAAGTTCTTTAAAATTAAAAACATGATGGACAAAATTTAAAAATTGAACAAATGATTTGGAAATAAAGTAAATGAAACCATCCAGAGATTTAGGCAATAAGACAAACAGATGATCAAGACAAAGGGGAAAAAATAAGAAAATCAGCCCAAAGTTCAACTATTAGAGTTTCTAAGTGTTCAGAGAAAATGGTGAAAGGAGAATGATTAAAAATAACACATAAACAAACAAATACAGATCCATACCTTTCCTAAACCAGGATCATAAATCTTTCAGTTGACAGGTTTTATAAAGACAAAAGGATTTATAAAAACAGAAACTTCTAAAAGTTTATACAAAAAAAAAAAGAATTGTTTACAGAGAAAAGATGAACAATTGAAATGGCACATGACTTCTTAACAACAGAAGCTAGAAGTGAATTTGGCATTACCTTCAAAATATGGAGGGAAGGAAACTTTGAATCTAGAATCTATATGTACTCAAACCATTGACTAAGAAAGAGGATACAAGACATTTCCCAAGATTAAGTTCTTCGAAATTGTGTCTCCAATGTTTGTTTATTAGTAAACTATTAGCAGGTAAGTGCCAACAAAAAGCAGCAAACCAAAAAGAAAAATAAAATAAAATAAACACAGGATCCAGGAAATAGGAAATATGCAGAACACAGATGAGAAAGAAATCACCGCACTAAGTTTGTTCCAAAAGAGGCTCTAGATCAGTCAGAGCAAATAACACCAGGAAAAACAAAAAAGAAGGGGTCCATGATCTGATACATTTGGCCAAGAGCAAAACAGGATTGAAAGATGCTATCAGAAGGCATGAGACAGAGAAAGAGAAAGAGAAAGGAGGGTGGAAAGAAAGTGTATATCTTTGTATCTACAAATTTATTCACAAATCAAAAGAAGCAATGTTTATTAATAGGGAAAAAAAATAGAAGTTGCACAAGAAAGAATTTGTAGTCATAGTATATCATTGCTCTTACTGATGCATGTAATATTTATGTAATAATACAAACAGTGTGAATTCAAAAGAAGGGAAGGGGGAAAGGTCTTAATTAACAGAATACCAAGTCAAAGGGAAATTTTTTTAATTGATTAAACATCAAGAATATGATGGGAAGGCTACATTGAATGTGCATGCTCAGTGACATCCAACTCTTTACAAACCCATGGACTGTACCACCAGCCCCCTCTGTCTGTGGGATTTCCTGGGCAAGAATACTGGAATGGATTGCTATTTCCTTCTCCAGGGGATCTGAACCCCCCATCTTCTGCATCTCCTGCATTGACAGGTGGGTTCTTTACCATTGAGCCACCTGGGAAGCCCAAAGGTACATTACTGATTTTTTTTTCTTTTTTTTTTTTTTCATTACTGATTTTTGAAACATTTCCATTGTGAACTATAACATAAACTACACAGAGAAAAGTACACAGAACAAACTGTACAGGCCAATGATTTATCTCAAAGCAGACACCCATGTAACTACTACCAACTCAAAAAAAGACAGCACTTTGCCAGCACCCCTGAAACTCTTTATCTTTCTACTCCTCTACAACTCTGGTGTTAACTTTGACAGAAATCACTTAATAGTTTTGCTACCTAAAGACTATAGTTTCATCAAGACTGAGTGTGTATGTGACTTCTTTCACACAATAACATCAATGAGACTCATCTAAGCTGTGAGACAGTCACAGTTTGTTTCATTGGTGCATCCTTTTTGTTTATATATAAATATGCCACAAAGTGTATTTGCGTGTGCACACACATACACGTGTTATGTTATACTCGATGATATAGGGTGGTTTTCGGGTTAGGGCCATTATGAATACTGCTGCTAGGAACTTTTCTCTCCACAGTTTTTGGCATATATGTGTTCACTTTTCCCCTGAAAAGGAACTCTGTACCTCAAATTAGAGTTTATGACTCACAGACTATGCTTTTGTTCAATTTTATTAGATAAAACTAATTCGTCTTCCAAAACGGTTGTAGCACTTTATAGTCTCACCAGCCGTGTATAAGAATCCTCATTTCTCCAAATTCTCAGCATGGGTTGGTATTGAAAGTCATTTTTAATATTAGGCAGTGGATAGAAATGTAGTCACATATGATGTGGTTTCTAATTTGCACTTCCCTGAAGACTTAAGAACAAGAGTACTTTTCTCCCATGTCTACTGGACATATGGATATCATCTTTTGTGAAACTCCTGTTCAGGCTATTACCCATTTTTCTATTTTATCTTTCTTTTACTGATTTGAGGAACTCTTTGTATATTCCTCCCATGAGACCTATGTAAGTCTTGGATACTGCAAATATCTCTTACTTGCCTCTCACTCTCTTGACTGTGTCTTTTGATCAACGTAAGTTCTTCATTTTAATATAGTCCGATTTTATTGTCTTTTTATGATTGGTTCTTTGGATCCTGTGCTAGAATTCCATTTCTAGCCAAGTCATATTATGTATGTTATCTTCTGGGTATTTTATTACTTTGTCTTTCACATTTAAATCTTGAATTCCATTGGAATGAGTCTTAGTGTATGCTGCAGATGTAGGGTCAAGGGTCTATATTGGTATCTAATTGTTCCAGGGCTGTTTAATAAACAAGGGGATGGGATTTTTATCATCGATAGTATGCCTGTATAAACATGGATCTGTCTGGGGACTCTGCTCTTTATCACTAGTCTGTTCATCTATGGCTGCACCAATGCCACATTCCCTCAATACTCTAGCAGAACAACAATAAATCTTAGCCTCTGGTGGACCAAGTCCTCTTTTCTTATTCTTCTTCAAGAGTATCTTGGCTCTTCTTGGTCTTTGAGTTCCCACAAGTTTTAGCATCAGCTTTGAGTTTCCCAAAATTGAGTTAGCCACAAAGTGTATTTGCGTGCACACACACGTGTTATGTTATACTCGATGATATAGGGTGGTTTTCGGTTAGGGCCATTATGAATACTGCTGCTAGGAACTTTTCTCTCCACAGTTTTTGGCATATATGTGTTCACTTTTCCCCTGAAAAGGAACTCTGTACCTCAAATTAGAGTTTATGACTCACAGACTATGCTTTTGTTCAATTTTATTAGATAAAACTAATTCGTCTTCCAAAACGGTTGTAGCACTTTATAGTCTCACCAGCCGTGTATAAGAATCCTCATTTCTCCAAATTCTCAGCATGGGTTGGTATTGAAAGTCATTTTTAATATTAGGCAGTGGATAGAAATGTAGTCACATATGATGTGGTTTCTAATTTGCACTTCCCTGAAGACTTAAGAACAAGAGTACTTTTCTCCCATGTCTACTGGACATATGGATATCATCTTTTGTGAAACTCCTGTTCAGGCTATTACCCATTTTTCTATTTTATCTTTCTTTTACTGATTTGAGGAACTCTTTGTATATTCCTCCCATGAGACCTATGTAAGTCTTGGATACTGCAAATATCTCTTACTTGCCTCTCACTCTCTTGACTGTGTCTTTTGATCAACGTAAGTTCTTCATTTTAATATAGTCCGATTTTATTGTCTTTTTATGATTGGTTCTTTGGATCCTGTGCTAGAATTCCATTTCTAGCCAAGTCATATTATGTATGTTATCTTCTGGGTATTTTATTACTTTGTCTTTCACATTTAAATCTTGAATTCCATTGGAATGAGTCTTAGTGTATGCTGCAGATGTAGGGTCAAGGGTCTATATTGGTATCTAATTGTTCCAGGGCTGTTTAATAAACAAGGGGATGGGATTTTTATCATCGATAGTATGCCTGTATAAACATGGATCTGTCTGGGGACTCTGCTCTTTATCACTAGTCTGTTCATCTATGGCTGCACCAATGCCACATTCCCTCAATACTCTAGCAGAACAACAATAAATCTTAGCCTCTGGTGGACCAAGTCCTCTTTTCTTATTCTTCTTCAAGAGTATCTTGGCTCTTCTTGGTCCTTTGAGTTCCCACACAAGTTTTAGCATCAGCTTATCAATGTTCATGAAAACCCTTCCAAGATATTGACTGAGATTTCACTGACAACTTGAGATGGATATCTTAAAAGGAAAATGGAGTTATCCATTTCATAAACATGACATAGCCCTCCATTTACTTACATCTTCTTTAATTTCTATCAATAATGGCAAATGGTATTCAATATAGGTCTTCATAACTTTTATTAGATTTACTCCTAGATATTTGATAATTTTTATTCTTATATAAATTCACTCTGTATCTTTTTATTGGTAATAAGTAGAAATAGAATTCATTTTTTCATATTTATTTCATATCTCATCAACCTGCTAAATTTACTTTTTAGATTCAACAATTTATCTGAATGCCTTTTGAATTTCATACATAACTATAGTCCCCAATAATTATAGTTTCATTTATTTCTTTCAATCCTAATATCTTCATTTCTCATTTGTGCCTTATTGCATTAGCTAGGCTCTGCCATGCAATGATGAACACAAACAGTGAAAACTGACATATATCTCTATTTCTTACTCTCAAGTTTTTAACATTTCACCCATTATGTATAAGGATTCCTGCTTTTTATTATACACAATATTTTTTGTAGAAACTATTCTTAGAGTAGTTTGCTGAGTCTTTGTAAAAAATCATGAATAAAGGTTGGATTATAATACATGTATTTTCTGCATTCATTGAGATGATCATATAATTTTTCATTCTGTTATATACTAAGTTACACTAACTGATTTTCAAATACATTACCTCAACTTTACAGTTCTGGAAGATAATCAACTTGATCATAATGCAATAATTTATTGGTGGATTCAAAATACATTGCTAGTATTTTGTTTAGGATTTTTGAATCTATATTCATAAGTGAAAGTGGCCCAGAATTTTTCTTATTTGTGTCAAGTGTTAGTATCAAAATTCTGCTGACCTCTTAAACAAGTTGGGAGTATTCCTTTTTTTTCTTTTACCTGGAAGAGTTTATGGAAAATATGTGTCATTTCTTCCTTAATGACTTAATGAATTTAACAGAAAAACCATCTTGGTCTAAAATTGCCCTTGTGGTAAGGTTTTTAATTGCATATTCATATGAGTAGAGAAAGGGCTGCTCAGACAATTATTTTTCTTATGTCAGTTTTGATAAGTGGCATTGTTAGAAAATTTGCTCATTTCTTCCAAAATTTTCATTTCATAATTTGCCATAGTGTTATTCATCATATTCTGTCCTTATCTTTTACACTTGATCTTAGCCGAAAGACCAAGAAGTGATATCCTTATCCTTTAAAGGTAGTGATGTTCCTTGCTTCGTTTCTCATATTTGTGCTTTTATTTTCTTGAATAGTCTCACCAGAATTCACTGATTTTATTCGTTCTTTCAGTCTGTTAATTCTATTTGTGGGATGTCAGTTCATTAGTATTTTCTCTTATTTATATGATTTCCTTCCTCCTATCTTTTTTAAAAAATTAATTGTTTTTGTTAATTTCTTGGAATCTATGCTTCAGTTATTTATTTGTAAACCTTTTCTGTTCTAAGGTATATATTTGAGGCTTAAAATATCCCTCTAGTCATGACGATAGTCGTATTCCATGTTTGGTATCTCATTGTCTTTCATCTGTAAATACTACCTAATTTTCATTGCCATTTCTTCTTTGACCCATGATTGTTGCTGAATTTCTAAACACACAGGGATATTCCAGTTATCTTTTTGACTTCTAGTTTAATGTCACTGATATCTGAAAATATACTGTATGTGATTTCAACCCTTTGAAATTGACTGAGTTGTATAATGACTCAGACTATGGGCAATGTCAACAAATATCTTCTGTGTCCTTGAAAGAAACGAGTATTTTATATTTGTCAAGTGCACTGTCTTATAATTAGATTAGGTCTGTTAACTAACTTTGTTCAAACTGTCTATAATCCTAACTGATTTTACTGTCAGATCATGGTATCAATTACTAGGAGAGTAACATTTCTGACTATATCAGTATCTAGTTTTTGTTAACTTTTTTAAATTTTGTTAACTATGTGTCAAGTGTTAGTATCAAAATTCTGCTGACCTCTTAAACAAGTTGGGAGTATTCCTTTTTTTTCTTTTACCTGGAAGAGTTTATGGAAAATATGTGTCATTTCTTCCTTAATGACTTAATGAATTTAACAGAAAAACCATCTTGGTCTAAAATTGCCCTTGTGGTAAGGTTTTTAATTGCATATTCATATGAGTAGAGAAAGGGCTGCTCAGACAATTATTTTTCTTATGTCAGTTTTGATAAGTGGCATTGTTAGAAAATTTGCTCATTTCTTCCAAAATTTTCATTTCATAATTTGCCATAGTGTTATTCATCATATTCTGTCCTTATCTTTACACTTGATCTTAGCCGAAAGACCAAGAAGTGATATCCTTATCCTTTAAAGGTAGTGATGTTCCTTGCTTCGTTTCTCATATTTGTGCTTTTATTTTCTTGAATAGTCTCACCAGAATTCACTGATTTTATTCGTTCTTTCAGTCTGTTAATTCTATTTGTGGGATGTCAGTTCATTAGTATTTTCTCTTATTTATATGATTTCCTTCCTCCTATCTTTTTTAAAAAATTAATTGTTTTTGTTAATTTCTTGGAATCTATGCTTCAGTTATTTATTTGTAAACCTTTTCTGTTCTAAGGTATATATTTGAGGCTTAAAATATCCCTCTAGTCATGACGATAGTCGTATTCCATGTTTGGTATCTCATTGTCTTTCATCTGTAAATACTACCTAATTTTCATTGCCATTTCTTCTTTGACCCATGATTGTTGCTGAATTTCTAAACACACAGGGATATTCCAGTTATCTTTTTGACTTCTAGTTTAATGTCACTGATATCTGAAAATATACTGTATGTGATTTCAACCCTTTGAAATTGACTGAGTTGTATAATGACTCAGACTATGGGCAATGTCAACAAATATCTTCTGTGTCCTTGAAAGAAACGAGTATTTTATATTTGTCAAGTGCACTGTCTTATAATTAGATTAGGTCTGTTAACTAACTTTGTTCAAACTGTCTATAATCCTAACTGATTTTACTGTCAGATCATGGTATCAATTACTAGGATATGAACATTTCTAACTATATCAATATCTATTTCTCCTTGTATAATTCTGTGTGTAGGATTGCATGTGTGAGTATTTTAAAAGTACATACAATTTTAGAAATATTTCATGTTCCTGGCAGATTAAATCTTTTTCATTATGAAATATTTCTCTTCATCTCTGACAACACTTCTTATCTGTTAGAGGGTCTACTTTATCTGATGTTAATTTAGCTATAGAATCTTTCTTTTGGTTAGTGTTTGCACAGCATATCATTTTATATCCTCTTATATTTGACCCATCTGTATATTTTGGGTTTTTTAAATTAAAAAATTAATTCCTTCTGTAGATTTTCAAATAATGTATGTCTCTTTAAAGCAGTCTATAGGTTTTTAAATAATTCAATCTAATAATCTTTGACTTTTAAGTAGCATATTTATTCTGCTTATATTTAATACAATTGCTGACATATTTGAGGCTAAACTTAACTAGTTTTTATTTGTCTCATCCAGTTCAGGATCCTTTTTCTCCCATTTTCCACCTTCTTTTGGATTATTTGAATATTTTGTGTTATTCTATTTTCCCCTCCTCTTAGCTTATTATTTATATATTCCTTCATCATCCTTTTAAATATTATCCAGAGTTAAAAGCATGCCCCCTTAACTTATTAATGGTTAATATTAATTCATTTTTATCACTTCCTTTACAATATAAGGGGTTTAGAAATTTTAATTTCACTAATGTGTCCAGACTTGAGTTCTACTTTGATCACATATATTTATTCTTTCTATATTTTAAACTCCACAAGACAAAATTATTATTGTTTTGTATGGTTAATATTTATTCATATTTAACTAATTATTATTTCTGTTATTCTTCCTTCCTTCCTTCATCCCTGACCTTTGACCTGGATAATTTTCCTTCTGCCAAAAGAATGCTTTTAGGATAGTGTGCTCATAATAATAATTCTTAAACATTTTTAGAGTTTTATTCATTTCTAAAGAAACTTCTAGGTAGATACATAATTCAAGGTTGACAGTTGTTTCTTTCAGCAACTTGAAGGTATTGTCCATTCCCTTTTGACTTCTATTGTTTCAATCTTACTGTGGCTCCTCTGAAGACAAAAGATACTCACTCCTCCAACACTGACTGCTTTTCAGTCTTTCTCCTTGTTTTTATTTTCATAAATCATACTGTGTTGTTCCTAGGTGACATTTCTTCATACTGACCCTGCTTAGTGTCCCACGATTTCTCGATTCTGCAGCTCTGTGCTTTTTATTGGTTTTGGAAAATTCTTAGTCATTTTCCCAATTATTTCTCCTTTTCTATCTTCTCTCTCCGCATTCCCTAAAATACTTGTATATGAGGCCTTTCTGCTATATTTCACAAGTCTTTCAAATTCCTTTCCATCATGTTGCCTCTCTGTGCTTTATTTGGGTATTTTCTCCTATCTTATATTCTAGTTCCCTAACTCTCTCTTCAACTGCATTTATTCTGTTGAATCCATTGATTTCTTAACAGCTTTGTTAAAGTATAATCTTCATACCATAAAAATGTACCTATTGTAAATGTACATTCAATGCTCTTAGTACATTAATTCAGTTGTGTACCATCACATCTCTATAATCCAGTCCTACAGGATTTCCACCTCCCCAAAGGTTCACCTCTTTAGATTTTAACTTCAGTAACTATATTTTTCATTTCTAGGAGTTTATTTATAATTTTCAGTTCGCTGGAAAATTTCTAAATCTTATCTTTTAATTCTTTGAATATATTAATCATAGTTATTTAGAGTCTATATCTGATTAGTTCACTGTCTGGATTCCTTGCCGGTATATCTTATTTGTCACATTTTTACTTGTTTTTTTATTATGTTTTGTTTTCTCATATACCTAGTTATTTTTCATTGGGAGACAGATATAGTACATGAAAAACTCTAGTGAACATGCGGCTCTGGAAGATGTATCTTCCTCCAGAGAGGATTTTTGCTTTTGCTTCTGGCAGGCATCTAAGTTAGTGACACTAATCTGAAAATATTTTATTTTTGGCTTCAGTCCCTGCGAGAGTTTTTCTATTTCTGGTTCATCTTGATTCAGGGTTCCAAATGAAAGCTGAGGTTGTTTACTAGGGCTTCTGCTCCTTGGCAGGACTTGAGGACAATTACCATGTCCTCAGCCCCATGAGTTTGTTGAAAGCTCTAAGCTTTGACTTGTTTCATTTTTCTTTACTTTTTTTTGGCTCCTCTGAAGACAAAAGATACTCACTCCTCCAACACTGACTGCTTTTCAGTCTTTCTCCTTGTTTTTATTTTCATAAATCATACTGTGTTGTTCCTAGGTGACATTTCTTCATACTGACCCTGCTTAGTGTCCCACGATTTCTCGATTCTGCAGCTCTGTGCTTTTTATTGGTTTTGGAAAATTCTTAGTCATTTTCCCAATTATTTCTCCTTTTCTATCTTCTCTCTCCGCATTCCCTAAAATACTTGTATATGAGGCCTTTCTGCTATATTTCACAAGTCTTTCAAATTCCTTTCCATCATGTTGCCTCTCTGTGCTTTATTTGGGTATTTTCTCCTATCTTATATTCTAGTTCCCTAACTCTCTCTTCAACTGCATTTATTCTGTTGAATCCATTGATTTCTTAACAGCTTTGTTAAAGTATAATCTTCATACCATAAAAATGTACCTATTGTAAATGTACATTCAATGCTCTTAGTACATTAATTCAGTTGTGTACCATCACATCTCTATAATCCAGTCCTACAGGATTTCCACCTCCCCAAAGGTTCACCTCTTTAGATTTTAACTTCAGTAACTATATTTTTCATTTCTAGGAGTTTATTTATAATTTTCAGTTCGCTGGAAAATTTCTAAATCTTATCTTTTAATTCTTTGAATATATTAATCATAGTTATTTAGAGTCTATATCTGATTAGTTCACTGTCTGGATTCCTTGCCGGTATATCTTATTTGTCACATTTTTACTTGTTTTTTTATTATGTTTTGTTTTCTCATATACCTAGTTATTTTTCATTGGGAGACAGATATAGTACATGAAAAACTCTAGTGAACATGCGGCTCTGGAAGATGTATCTTCCTCCAGAGAGGATTTTTGCTTTTGCTTCTGGCAGGCATCTAAGTTAGTGACACTAATCTGAAAATATTTTATTTTTGGCTTCAGTCCCTGCGAGAGTTTTTCTATTTCTGGTTCATCTTGATTCAGGGTTCCAAATGAAAGCTGAGGTTGTTTACTAGGGCTTCTGCTCCTTGGCAGGACTTGAGGACAATTACCATGTCCTCAGCCCCATGAGTTTGTTGAAAGCTCTAAGCTTTTAGTCTCTTAACCACTACTTTTGGAATTGATCATTGACTCAAGAAGAAGATGCAAAAGTTGGGCTCACCTCTTAAAGGAGGGCAATTTTCTTCCCCCAAATCTTAGCTCTACAATTCCTCTTTGCCTTGATGGTTCTCCAATACCTCCAAACTCATTTTTATCTTTTTAATTTTAAGCAGCTTTTCTGAGCAGAGGAGTTAGTCTAAATAAACTTGATCTACTATTGCTAGACATACTGACTACCATTGTACATAAGGTGATCATAATTTATCATATAAATCTGAATGCTTCTGAAAATGAAAGAAGGCAGTATTAGTGACTGCATTGGGGCAGTAGGCAAAAACCAAACCATCATAAACAAAGCAAGATATATGATCCCCCCAATAAGAACGCATGGAACACTTTGCTTAAAATATATAAATTAATTTAAAATCCATGTTGGCCATGTCAAGACTGTGGAGGTCTTGTCCCTTCTCTTTGTACTGATAGGATATTTGATATTAAGAATACAAACAGGGCTTCCCTGGTAGCTAAGTGGTAAAGAGTTCATCTGCCAATGCAGGAGACATGGGTTTGATCCCTGATCTGGGAAGATTCCACATGCTGCAGAGCAACTAAGCCCGTAAGCCACACCTTTTGAGCCTGTGCTCTAGAGTCTCAGAGCCGCAACTACTGAGCCCATGTGCCCTAGAACCCAACTTCCACAACAAGAGAAGTCACCACAAGTAGAAGCTTGCTCACCTCAAGCTCTTCTCCCCACTCCCTGCAACTAGAGAAGAGCCTGCAGCAGCAGTGACAACCCAGAATAGCCAAAGATAAATAAATAAAATTTTGAAAAAAAAAATAAAAGAATACAAACGAAGCCTTGCTCAATGTGGGAGGAGACCATTCAGCAGCTCATTGTATCAGGAGAAGAAGTCAACTATTCTACCCAGCCTGCGAGTTCATGGGCTCTGTATCTTATGAATGTCCTTGGCTGAGAACTGGCACCCCCAAAAGAGTAGTATTCGAAACTCTTCCAAAGAACAGAGAGATTTTTCTAAAAAGATAAAAGAGAAGCCTTAGAGTTGAGAAGAAAATGAACAAAATTTCCAAAAAGAGAACTGAGTACCACCCCTCCCACCCAGCTCCTGACAGCTACATCTTTCTTATTAGAAATTCTGTACTCCTCTCTCATCTGCCAGAGATTCTATGCCCTGTTCCAGGAAGGAAACAGCATAACAAGGGAAGGGGTAGCTCTGCCCTGGCTTTTGAGAGACCTGGATTATCCACCTGAGTCATCTTCTAAAGTGAACTCTTCTGGGCAGGAAAGCTTTTCTCTGACCAGTGCCAGAGCTCAGCCCAAGGAGCTGCTCAACCAAATAAAACATGGTCGATACCTAATTACAGACACACCACATCTTGCATTTTTCAGCCTGACCCTTCCTGGAATGTTGATGATGCTATTCAGAATACACTTCCTTTTCTTCATCTGCATATTTTAGATGGCTTGATTCAAAACAATGTTTTGTAGATAAACAGCCCAACATTTTTCCAAAACACAGGCTTTATCAACTGTATCAAGTAATTTGCCACATTTGTGGCAAATTGTGTTTGCCCCAGAGCAGGTGGATAATAGATCAGTCACTAAGATGTCGGTGTATTTTCCCATCCACAGAGCAGTGCAGTAGAGAAAGAAACCCACCCAGTGAAAAGAAAACAAGTCACTCCAACAATTTAACTCAGGTCCATATGTCATTCTCATTTACTAAAACCAAGAGCAACAAAAAACAAAAAATAAAAGTGAAACATTGAGCCTAAAAACAAAGTAACCAGTTAAAACTCAAGGACAGAATGATACTGAGGCCAGTAACCCAGCTGAGATGATCCAAGGCTCTGAAAAATATTCAAGAGCCAAGTTCCTCCGCTTGTTGTTAAATACAAGCTTGGTGAAAGGTCAGTCTCTTTAAGTAAGATCTAAAACCAAAGAAAAAGGGAGGGAAAGGTCTCTACTTAAGCGCCTGAGACAATCCCAAGCCTTTATTTCCACCACAGCATACAGTAACTAGAACCCCACCATCACTGTTATCAGTCACGAAGTCAAGTGCAATGGCCTTTCTCCATTCAGAGCAATTTGTCCACATCTCCTTGTCCAAACCCTTCTAGGGCAGAGTCTTTTCTTTATTGCTCCTCTTCCAATGCCCTGCCTCTCCAGAATATATAGCATTGCCCTAGACCTCAAGAAATATTTCCGGAAAGACTGAATGAATTCTTATAAGAACCCAGAAAGAGCTAAAAAGGCTGATATCAACACTGCAGGAGAAACAACTAAGATTAAACTGATCCCCCCATAGGGGGCATAGAAATACCACTATTACTTGCATACCCGCTCCAGACTTCTGGGTTTTTGATTTTTCTCCAAATTTGTATTTTGACATATTTCAAATCTAGGAAGAAAAATGGAAGGAATCACATAATGAATAAGTTGCAGACCACAGCACTGTCATCCATAAATATGTTAAACAAGGACCTTCTCCTTCCATTCAGAACTTTATTTTTTTTAATAGAGCATAAAGGATGCTCAAAACTGAGTAGCAGAAGACATTTCAAAAGCTGAGCACAAAATTCACACCTTCAAGGAAGTTATTGTATCATTGGGGATTTAAACTGTACAAACATCATATAATTCAGGAAAATTAGATCCTAAACTTGGTGGCATCGATTGTAAGTGAAACAGGAGCTCAGAGAAGTGAGGCTGGGCTGAAATTTCAGAGAGAAAATACGTAACAGAGACAGACTGGTTTCTTCTTGTCATAGATACCGGCAATCCCTCTTTAGAGTCAGAAGTGGCCATCTTACCAAGTATTAGCTAACTGATTTTGCCACATCTAGAACTGGCTGGTAAAAACATGCCGTTCATGAGTCTCCACATTCTTTCCTTGTTGGCCAGTGTGACCGCATAAGCACCATGACCTTGGCAGCCAGAGACTGGCAATGGCAGAGCCCTAGGAAGGAAAGCGCCCCACTCACTAACCCACCACCCGAGTGAAAGCCATTCTTTACTCAAGACACCCATTCTGAATATACAAGGAATAAACACCCATCGTCTTGATACAGTGCACTCTGTTGTGTCACTTCAGGCTTCCCAGGTGGCACAGTGGTAAAGAATCTGCCTGCCAGTGCAAGAGACTTGGGTTTGAACCCTGGGTTGGGAAGATCCCCTGGAAGAGGAAATGGCAATCCACTCCAGTATTCTTGCCAAATAATCCCATCAGAGGAGTCTTGGGGGCTACAGTCCATGAGGTCGCCAAGAGTCGGACACAGCTTAGTGAATGAGCACACATGCAAGTATTATCTCAACTAATACAAGTTAAGGCTTAAATTACCCTAGAATATGTGTCAGAAGGTAATATTTTGAAAATAATTGCTCTACTTTTCCTCTTCTGTTTTTTGCACATGTGATTTTTCACCCTAGCAGCCCAGATGCATTCATATGCTTTGGGGACTATCAGGATTATTAAGTAAAGAATACAAAGAGAAAGAATGGAAATTCCTTTTCTAGCAGTTTGGTAGAATAGATACCTCTCAAATCCTCTGAAAACAACCAAAAATGCTGGACAAAATATTTCTTGAAAAATATTTTGAAATGTATTTATAATCTGACAGGAAAATGAGGCACACTCAAAGCATAATACTTTTATCAACTTTCCCATAGAAGGCTTTAACAAACTGGGAGAACTTGAGCTTCTATTTTTATAAATCAGCAAGACATAGGGAACAGCAAATAAACTTGTCGGCACTGACAAAGTCAGGGCCCACCAAAGACAGGGCTCCAAGAGGTTACCAGAATTGCCTGTCCCCAAAATAAGTGCTGAGTAGAAGGGAGAAAGTCTTTACTAAAAGTTTGTAATCACGAGACAATCCTCACACGGGTTTTGAATATGAACCAATTATGTGATTGGTCCTCAAAGCTGCAGTTGAGAATTTTTAAATTCTTGCTTAACAATTTGGTGATAATCCCAGGTACTCCCAGAAACAAATGCAAAATCTAGCGAAACTCACCGTCAATTCAAACCTCAAATAATGCCCACTAGTAAAGTCTCAGAAAATAGTAACAGTAGGTTACACACAAATGAACCTACCTACAAAGAAGAAATAGAACCATATTCAATACCCTCTAATAAACTATAAAAGAATATGTATGTGTGTATATATATATATTCAGTTATATATGTGTGTGTATATATATATATATATAACTTTGCTGTGCAGTAGTAATTGATACAATATTGTAAATCAAATATGCTTCAATTAAAAACCATATAAAAATTACAGTAAAAATTAAAACAAAGTAAGATAAAAATCACAAATATAAGCCAAAAGAATAAAATATCTAGGAATAAACCTACCCAAAGAAATAAAAGAACTGTACACTGAAAATTACAAGACACTAAGGAAAGAAATCAAAGATGACATAAACAGATGGAGAGATATTCCATGTTCCTGGATCAGGAGAATCAGTATTGTGAAAATGACCATACTACCAAATATCATCTACAGATTCAATGCAATCCCTATCAAATTACCAATGACATTCTTCACAGAACTAGACCAAAGAATAACACAGTTCATATGGAGACACAAAAGACCCCAGATAGCCAAAGCAGTCCTGAGAAAGAGAATGGAGCTGAAGGGATCAGCCTCCCTAACTTCAGACTCTACTACAAAGCAACAGTCATCAAGACAGTATGGTACTGGCACAAAAACAGAACTATAGACCAATGGAACAAGATAGAGAACACAGAGATAAACCCACGCACCTACGGGTACCTTATTTTTGACAAAGGAGGAGAAACTATAAAATGGGACAAAGACAGCCTCTTCAACAAATGGTGCTGGGAAAACTGGACAGCTACATGCAAAAAAATGAAGCTGGAACGTTCCCTGACACCATACACAAAGATCAACTCAAAATAGATTCAAGACCTAAATGTAAGACCAGAAACCATCAAACTCTTAGAGGAGAATACAGGCAAAACACTCAAGGACATAAATCAAAGCAAATCTTCTCTGACCCACCTACTAGAATAGCGGAACTGAAAAGAAAAATTAACATGTGGGACCTAATGAAACGTAAAAGATTTTGCACAGCAAAAGAAACTAGAAATAAGGTGAACAGACAACCCACAGAATGGGAAAAAATAACAGCAAATGAAACAAAAGACAAAGAATTAATCTCCAAAATCTACAAGCAACTCAGACAACTCAATACCAAACCTAAAGAGACACCTCCCCAAAGAAGACATACAGATGGCCAAAGTACACATGAAAAGATGCTCAGGGGCTTCCCTAGTGGTCCAGTAGGTAAGGACACTGCCTTGCAGTGCAAGGGGCGCTGGTTCAATCCCTGGCCTGGGAAGATCCCACGTGCCGCAGAGCAGCTGGACCCATGTGTCCAATGACCGAGCTGGAGCTCTGGCGCATGCGCCCAGAGCCGGTGCTCATCGACAACAGAGGCCGCGATGGGAGGCCCAACAAGAAAATCAAAGATGACATAAACAGATGGAGAGATATTCCATGTTCCTGGATCAGGAGAATCAGTATTGTGAAAATGACCATACTACCAAATATCATCTACAGATTCAATGCAATCCCTATCAAATTACCAATGACATTCTTCACAGAACTAGACCAAAGAATAACACAGTTCATATGGAGACACAAAAGACCCCAGATAGCCAAAGCAGTCCTGAGAAAGAGAATGGAGCTGAAGGGATCAGCCTCCCTAACTTCAGACTCTACTACAAAGCAACAGTCATCAAGACAGTATGGTACTGGCACAAAAACAGAACTATAGACCAATGGAACAAGATAGAGAACACAGAGATAAACCCACGCACCTACGGGTACCTTATTTTTGACAAAGGAGGAGAAACTATAAAATGGGACAAAGACAGCCTCTTCAACAAATGGTGCTGGGAAAACTGGACAGCTACATGCAAAAAAATGAAGCTGGAACGTTCCCTGACACCATACACAAAGATCAACTCAAAATAGATTCAAGACCTAAATGTAAGACCAGAAACCATCAAACTCTTAGAGGAGAATACAGGCAAAACACTCAAGGACATAAATCAAAGCAAATCTTCTCTGACCCACCTACTAGAATAGCGGAACTGAAAAGAAAAATTAACATGTGGGACCTAATGAAACGTAAAAGATTTTGCACAGCAAAAGAAACTAGAAATAAGGTGAACAGACAACCCACAGAATGGGAAAAAATAACAGCAAATGAAACAAAAGACAAAGAATTAATCTCCAAAATCTACAAGCAACTCAGACAACTCAATACCAAACCTAAAGAGACACCTCCCCAAAGAAGACATACAGATGGCCAAAGTACACATGAAAAGATGCTCAGGGGCTTCCCTAGTGGTCCAGTAGGTAAGGACACTGCCTTGCAGTGCAAGGGGCGCTGGTTCAATCCCTGGCCTGGGAAGATCCCACGTGCTGCGGAGCAGCTGGACCCATGTGTCCAATGACCGAGCTGGAGCTCTGGCGCATGCGCCCAGAGCCGGTGCTCTGCGACAACAGAGGCCGCCGCGATGGGAGGCCCACAAGAGCCAAAGAACAAAGACGGATGAAAATGGACAAATGAGAGACCAATAGAAGTGGCCCGCCCGCCCCCTTCCCTCCCCACTGCATCCCCCTCAAATAAATAATTAAATAAATCTTAAAAAAAATGCTCAAAGTCACTTATAATTAGAGAAATGCAAATCAAAACTACAATGAGATATCACCTCACACCCGTCAGAATGCCGTCACCCACAAATCGACAGACAGTAAATACTGGAGAGGGTGTGGATAAAAGGGAACACTCCTGCATTGCTGGTGGCAATGTAAATTGATACAGACTCTATGGAAGACAGTATGGAGATTTCTTAAAAAAGTAAAAATAAAAGCACCATATGACCCAGTAATCCCACTCTTAGGCTTATACTCTGATGAAATCAAATCTGAAAGAAGCACCTGTACCCCAATGTTCACTGCAGCTCTCTATACAATAGCTAGAACATGGAAGCAACCTAGATGCCCATCGACAAATTAATCGATAAAGAAGTTATGGTACATATATACAATGGAGTACTTCTCAGCCATAAAAAGAAATGCAGAAGAATCAGTCCTAACGAGGTGGATGAATCTAGAACCTATTATACAAAGTGAAGTCAAAAAGAGAAGGATAAGTACAGTATACCAACACATATATACAGAATCTAGTAAGATGGCAATGATAACACAGGCAGAGAAATGATGGAAAAACAGACAGAATAGACTTGTGGACATTGTGGGGAGGAACAGTGGGTGAGAGGCATGGAAGATCAAAAAAACAAAGAAATTAATCTCCAAAATCTACAAGCAACTCAGACAACTCAATACCAAACCTAAAGAGACACCTCCCCAAAGAAGACATACAGATGGCCAAAGTACACATGAAAAGATGCTCAGGGGCTTCCCTAGTGGTCCAGTAGGTAAGGACACTGCCTTGCAGTGCAAGGGGCGCTGGTTCAATCCCTGGCCTGGGAAGATCCCACGTGCTGCGGAGCAGCTGGACCCATGTGTCCAATGACCGAGCTGGAGCTCTGGCGCATGCGCCCAGAGCCGGTGCTCTGCGACAACAGAGGCCGCCGCGATGGGAGGCCCACAAGAGCCAAAGAACAAAGACGGATGAAAATGGACAAATGAGAGACCAATAGAAGTGGCCCGCCCGCCCCCTTCCCTCCCCACTGCATCCCCCTCAAATAAATAATTAAATAAATCTTAAAAAAAATGCTCAAAGTCACTTATAATTAGAGAAATGCAAATCAAAACTACAATGAGATATCACCTCACACCCGTCAGAATGCCGTCACCCACAAATCGACAGACAGTAAATACTGGAGAGGGTGTGGATAAAAGGGAACACTCCTGCATTGCTGGTGGCAATGTAAATTGATACAGACTCTATGGAAGACAGTATGGAGATTTCTTAAAAAAGTAAAAATAAAAGCACCATATGACCCAGTAATCCCACTCTTAGGCTTATACTCTGATGAAATCAAATCTGAAAGAAGCACCTGTACCCCAATGTTCACTGCAGCTCTCTATACAATAGCTAGAACATGGAAGCAACCTAGATGCCCATCGACAAATTAATCGATAAAGAAGTTATGGTACATATATACAATGGAGTACTTCTCAGCCATAAAAAGAAATGCAGAAGAATCAGTCCTAACGAGGTGGATGAATCTAGAACCTATTATACAAAGTGAAGTCAAAAAGAGAAGGATAAGTACAGTATACCAACACATATATACAGAATCTAGTAAGATGGCAATGATAACACAGGCAGAGAAATGATGGAAAAACAGACAGAATAGACTTGTGGACATTGTGGGGAGTGAACAGTGGGTGAGAGGCATGGAAAGAGTAACATGAAAAACTATACCATCATATGTAAAAGAGATAACTATTGTCAATGCATTGCAGGAATAGGGGATCCTACATAGGGGCTATGCGAGGGTGGGATGGTGGGAACTTGGAGGGGGGCAAAGGAGGGAAGGGTCAGGGACATACATATGACTAATCTAGGATTATACATATCTATAAACAACAAAATTCTGTAAAAGTAAAAGGTAAAATTTTAAAAAGAGAAAAAAAATCAAATACACAAATGAATAAGAAAAAGCATCATGAACTACTAGTAGAAATAAGAGACAGTAGAACTGAACCCAAAGACTTCAAATTTTAAAATGATCAACTAAGGGCTTCTCCTGGTGGTCCAGTGGGTAAGGATACCGTCTTGCAGTGCAAGGGGTGCCGGTTCCATCCCTGGCCTGGGAAGATCCCACGTGCCGCGGAGCGGCTGGACCCATGTGTCCAATTACCGAGCCGGAGTTCTGGAGCGCATGCGCCCAGAGCCGGTGCTCTGCAACGACAGAGGCCACCGCGATGGGAGGCCCACAGGAGCCAAAGAACAAAGACGGATGAAAATAGAGAAATGAAAGACCAATAGAAGTGGCCCGCCCGCTCCCCTCCCTCCCCAACCCGACCCCCGCCCAAAAATAAATAAATAAATCTTTAGAAAAAAAAAAAAACGATCAACTAACATAACATTGTACATCAAATCTATTTCAGTTTTTCAAAAGTTTAAAACATTATCAGGCACATGACATAAAATTTTTAAAAAATAATAGAAGGGGCTTCCCTGCTGGTCCAGTGGGTAAAAGAGTCTGCTTTGCTGTGCAAGGGGCACCAGTTTGATCCCTGGCCTGGGAAGATCCCACATGCTGTGGAGCGGCTGGACTGGTGTGTCCAATTACGAGCCAGCACTCTGAAGCCATGCACCCAGAGCCAGTGCTCTGCAGCGGGAGAGGCCGCTATGGGAGGCCCACACAGGCCAAAGAATAAAGGTGGATGAAAACAAATTAATTAAAAAAACCATAAAAGAGGCCAAAATTTTTAAAAATAATAATAATAATAATAGAAGGAAACAAGTATATAAACTTAGCAGGACTAGACAGATTGGATACAAAAAAAGGACGAAGACTGAAAAAACTTATCAACTGTAGCACATACAAAGATACAGAGAGGCAGAAAATGTGAAAAAGAGGTTCAAACACAGAGAAGACAACAAAAGTCTAACATATACTTAATCCAAAATCCAGAAGTAGAAAAAAAGAAAAAAGTACAGAGCAGGGACAATATCCAGAATGTTCTGGAGCTCATGAAAGAAACCAATTCACAAATTCACAAAACAAAAATCCTAAGCAAAATAAATACATAAAAAAGAAATTCACCTCTACAGACACTTTATAGTAAAGCTGCAGAATGCCAAAGACAAGAGTACCTTCAAAACAGCCATACTGTACTCTTGAAAAAAGAATACCTTTGAAGACAAATGGCAATTAGACTTAGTATTTATTCCTTAACAGCAGAAAACAGAAAGTAATGGAACATCTTTAATGTGTTGAGAGAAAATAACCAGAAAATTTTAAACTATTTTATTTAGTTAGTTTTGGCTATTCTGGGTCTTCGTTGCTGTGTGGGCTTTTCTCTATAAGTCGGGCTACCCAGGCTTCTCATTGCAGTGGTTTCTTTTGTTGCAGAGCACGGGCTCTAGGGCTCATGAGCTTCATTCAGTACTTGGGAGTCCCAAGCTTCAGAGCACAGGCTCAATAGTTGTGACGCATGAGCTTAGTTACTCCATGGCATGTGAGATCTACCCAATTCAGAGGTTGAACCTGTGTCTCCCATGTTAGCAGGAAGACACCTGCCAGGAAGCCCTAACCAGAATTTTATTCCTAACAAAATATATTTTATACCAAGCACAACTATATTTTAAGGGAAAACAAAGAAAGAATTAGATTTCTTTTTCCAACAAACAATAAGTAAAATAGGTCGTGTACACGGGAGCCAGCACTCTGAAGCCATGCACCCAGAGCCAGTGCTCTGCAGCGGGAGAGGCCGCTATGGGAGGCCCACACAGGCCAAAGAATAAAGGTGGATGAAAACAAATTAATTAAAAAAACCATAAAAGAGGCCAAAATTTTTAAAAATAATAATAATAATAATAGAAGGAAACAAGTATATAAACTTAGCAGGACTAGACAGATTGGATACAAAAAAAGGACGAAGACTGAAAAAACTTATCAACTGTAGCACATACAAAGATACAGAGAGGCAGAAAATGTGAAAAAGAGGTTCAAACACAGAGAAGACAACAAAAGTCTAACATATACTTAATCCAAAATCCAGAAGTAGAAAAAAAGAAAAAAGTACAGAGCAGGGACAATATCCAGAATGTTCTGGAGCTCATGAAAGAAACCAATTCACAAATTCACAAAACAAAAATCCTAAGCAAAATAAATACATAAAAAAGAAATTCACCTCTACAGACACTTTATAGTAAAGCTGCAGAATGCCAAAGACAAGAGTACCTTCAAAACAGCCATACTGTACTCTTGAAAAAAGAATACCTTTGAAGACAAATGGCAATTAGACTTAGTATTTATTCCTTAACAGCAGAAAACAGAAAGTAATGGAACATCTTTAATGTGTTGAGAGAAAATAACCAGAAAATTTTAAACTATTTTATTTAGTTAGTTTTGGCTATTCTGGGTCTTCGTTGCTGTGTGGGCTTTTCTCTATAAGTCGGGCTACCCAGGCTTCTCATTGCAGTGGTTTCTTTTGTTGCAGAGCACGGGCTCTAGGGCTCATGAGCTTCATTCAGTACTTGGGAGTCCCAAGCTTCAGAGCACAGGCTCAATAGTTGTGACGCATGAGCTTAGTTACTCCATGGCATGTGAGATCTACCCAATTCAGAGGTTGAACCTGTGTCTCCCATGTTAGCAGGAAGACACCTGCCAGGAAGCCCTAACCAGAATTTTATTCCTAACAAAAATATATTTTATACCAAGCACAACTATATTTTAAGGGAAAACAAAGAAAGAATTAGATTTCTTTTTCCAACAAACAATAAGTAAAATAGGTCGCCTTCAACTGATCCTCACTTAATGAAATCCATAAAGAGAAGTATTGGCTAGGAAGGGAGGGCACAAGTTGGGGAAGGAATTATAAGCAAAGAAAGTAATAAACATGTGGGTAAATCTGAACAAACATTTCTGTTTTAAGATGATAATGACTAACCTTCAAAGCTAAAATAAAAACTCAAAGCAGAACTAAAACACTGGGCAAAAAGTGGGCCCCAAACCATCAGGGGCAGGGGAGGGGTGGTAAAGACTGGAATTAAATGGTCTAAGGTCCTTGCATTGTTTAGGAGGAAAGATACTGATCCACTTCAGGTTTTCAAGTATGCATGCTAAAATTTCTAGAGAACCACTAAAAGAATCATAATAGAATGTAAAACTTCCGAACTACTATAGAATAATATATGAAATAAGGAAAAAAGCCAACTCAAAAGAAGGTAAGAAATGAAAGACCAAAAAAAAATGAAGAGGTGGTACAAATGGAATGAATAAAATAACATGAAGGAATAAATTAGAATAAATCTAAAATTATAAAATAAATAGATCACATATTTCATTTAAAAGATATTTACAGCCTGCATACAAATACCCCACATTATGTCATTTATAAAAGATACATCTAAAACATAGCATGTAAGGCTTCAACAGTGGCTCAGTGAAAAAGAATCTACCTTCCAATGAAGGAGACATGGGTTCAATACCTGACCCAGGAAAATCCCACAGGCCCATGTGCCACAACTATTGAGCCTGTGTTCTAGAGCACGGGAACCATAACTACTGAGCCCATGCAATACAGCTACTGAAGCCTGTGAGCCCTAAGGCCTGTGCTTTGCCTCAAGAGAAAATAACCCAATGAGAAGGCTGCACATGGCAAACAGAAAGCAGCCCCCATTTGCCACAGCTAGAGAAAAGCCTGTGCAGCAAAAAGACCCAGGACAGCCAAAGATAAATAAATAAACTTATTAAAAATAAAATATAGGATGTAAAGAGTTTGAGAAAAACAAGAATGGAAAACTAACAGCAAAAACTAACAACCAAAAAGTGGATTATAGTCCGCTGTTGCCGAGTATTATTGCCAGATGCTAGACAAAATACACTTAAAGGAAAAAGCATTATAAGAGTTAAAATAATGAAAAATTCAATTCTCCAAGAAGATGCAAGAAGTCTAAATAGTATGTAAACCAAATAGTGCAATTCAAAATACATCAAGGAAAAAGGAATAATCATTCTTGTTTTAAGATGATAATGACTAACCTTCAAAGCTAAAATAAAATTCAAAGCAGAACTAAAACACTGGGCAAAAAGTGGGCCCCAAACCATCAGGGGCAGGGGAGGGGTGGTAAAGACTGGAATTAAATGGTCTAAGGTCCTTGCATTGTTTAGGAGGAAAGATACTGATCCACTTCAGGTTTTCAAGTATGCATGCTAAAATTTCTAGAGAACCACTAAAAGAATCATAATAGAATGTAAAACTTCCGAACTACTATAGAATAATATATGAAATAAGGAAAAAAGCCAACTCAAAAGAAGGTAAGAAATGAAAGACCAAAAAAAAATGAAGAGGTGGTACAAATGGAATGAATAAAATAACATGAAGGAATAAATTAGAATAAATCTAAAATTATAAAATAAATAGATCACATATTTCATTTAAAAGATATTTACAGCCTGCATACAAATACCCCACATTATGTCATTTATAAAAGATACATCTAAAACATAGCATGTAAGGCTTCAACAGTGGCTCAGTGAAAAAGAATCTACCTTCCAATGAAGGAGACATGGGTTCAATACCTGACCCAGGAAAATCCCACAGGCCCATGTGCCACAACTATTGAGCCTGTGTTCTAGAGCACGGGAACCATAACTACTGAGCCCATGCAATACAGCTACTGAAGCCTGTGAGCCCTAAGGCCTGTGCTTTGCCTCAAGAGAAAATAACCCAATGAGAAGGCTGCACATGGCAAACAGAAAGCAGCCCCCATTTGCCACAGCTAGAGAAAAGCCTGTGCAGCAAAAAGACCCAGGACAGCCAAAGATAAATAAATAAACTTATTAAAAATAAAATATAGGATGTAAAGAGTTTGAGAAAAACAAGAATGGAAAACTAACAGCAAAAACTAACAACCAAAAAGTGGATTATAGTCCGCTGTTGCCGAGTATTATTGCCAGATGCTAGACAAAATACACTTAAAGGAAAAAGCATTATAAGAGTTAAAATAATGAAAAATTCAATTCTCCAAGAAGATGCAAGAAGTCTAAATAGTATGTAAACCAAATAGTGCAATTCAAAATACATCAAGGAAAAAGGAATAATCATCTTGCAAGAGATTTTCAATACACTTCTCTCAATTTAAAGAAAAAAGATCAAATTAGGATAGTTAGGACAGTGGTCATCTTGCAAAAAATAGTGACTCACGGGCATGAAGGGACTTCTTGGGTGAAGCTAACATTCTCCCTATAAATATAAGTGCTGGTTACATAGGTGCGTTCACTTAAAAAAAAAATCTGAAGAAAAAAAAGAAAGAAAAGAAATCTGTCTACAAATGTAACCAGACATAAATACACACACAAGTATGTTTATATATATGTGTGTGTGTATATATATATATATATATATATCTTTATATTATATATCTACAAATATTACAAATGGCGTGCATTTATGGATGTGTATATAACATTTCCATTTATACGAAAGTATGCACAACTAAACTATAAGGAGTTTCACAATAAAAACATATGTGGTAACATTATAAGGAAAAGCAAGGATACAAACCAGAAGCAACACACTTCACATCTACTCACATCTAAGTTGCTAGAATGTTGCCATTCTTAACTGCCAGGGATTCTTAGAGATGTGATAGCTAATAGACATAGGCGGGAAATTAGGAGACTGACACAGGCAGAAATTCCATAGCCTTGAAAGTCCAGGGCAGGATTTTCACTATTTATAGGAGTCTGGAGGACCCAGCTCAAAGAACTGACCTGACGGCAGTAGAAGATGATGCTTTCACCCAGGAGGGACAGTGAAGTCCTGTATCTTTCTGCCTGGATGGTAGAAGCGTGAGATGGTGAAGGGGAAGCAAGAAGAGCCCACCCCTTTCGGAGTCCAGTTGATGATGGAAAAGAGAAAAAAGAGAAGACCGTGGAGTGACTTGCCGCTTGTCCTGACTTCTCCCTGGGTGATTCTGCCTCCCAGTAGAGAAGGTACCTCTGAGTACAGAGGGATGTCCTTGTGCCCAGCCCCCTCATCGCCCAGAGCTCTAGGGAGAGAAGGGCTGCAGCAGCCTGGAGCACAGCTTCATCAGCGAGCACTCCAGCCTCATCAAGCAGGTGGAGCGATGTGGTGGGGTGCCGCAAGCGGACAGTGGCCAGAAGGGGCCCCTGGCAAAGACCACAAGCCAGTAGATTATTTTGTAAAATAAAACATCCGTATCACCTGTCTAAAATGCTCGTTAGAACCTCATGAAAATGTACCTGTATTTTACTCTGAATCTTGAAAACCCACCAGACTGGACTATTTGTTACAAGAATCACAGACTTCAACTGCTAATACTACACAAGCAGCACTGGGCAAGAGACACAGCCCCTTAGTTCCGTAACTAAGAAAACAAGAGTTGCTTGTCCTCTCTAAGAAATAAGAGTACAGGACACACCCCTTCCCCCACACTCCGCCATTACAGGCAAAGAAGGGGGACAACAGGAAAGAAGGAACATTGCTTTCCTAGTAAGACTGAGAATTCTCATAAGGGAATATTTGCATTATAAGATCAAACTAAGTTTTCAAATGGATGGGCTGAAAAGATGTTATTGTTTCTCCTGATAAACATTTGCTGGGGAGGAAGGTTTGCTGCAGACAAACGGACAAGCTGTGTTTTCTCTGCACCTCAGAGCTGCAGGGCGGGTTAAACTGGAACCTCTACAGGTGTGTGAACGGGGAAAAAGGTCCAGGAACAACATGAACCAAGACTGGGGGAAATGGAAGGACTAAGTTAAGTTCAGAGATGAATAAACCTTGGCCAGATCTTGGGGCGTTTCCTGAGCACTAATGGAGAGGGCCAGATTATAGGTGGTCTTGACAGTTGGGCAGAGGAGGGCAGACTCGTTAAGGAAAGCATCAGGCCGCCACCATGAGTTCTTAATAGACGAGGGACATAGCACAACAATAAAAACATAAAAATAAAAATAGTGACCCTAATTTAAGTTGTAACTGTGCATCAGCCTCTGTGTGGAGAGTTTATCATTAACCTTATCAATCATCCTTTCAGGACCTCCACATTCCTGGGTCTTCTTTCCATATTACTGAGCCTGAGGTTAAGATCACACAGTTGTAAGTCGGTTTGGAAGCAAGAAGTCTAACTTCAAAGCCCATATTTTCAGAGCAGTGTAGGGACGAAAGTCATTGGGAAGACAGAGGAAGGGAAGGAGTCAGGGGGAACAGAGCATGTGGGAGGTTTCAGGCAGTATTCTTGGAGTGAGGCACCAAAACTCAAGACGAGGAGGCGACCATGAGGTGGATCTCCAAGACAGCAGTGAGAAGCCCTGGTGAGAAATGAGGCAGATGGCACATAACACAAGAGGCCGTCCTGGCTCCCCTAAGCGGGATAACCAGGGATGGGGGTAGGGACAGGCAGCAGGGATGCACCATTCCCCACTGGCGGCCCCCCTCCCACTCACCCCTGCCTCTCCTTTCTGGGATCATCTCCCAGATAAACTAGCCACCCTGGAATCCTCCTGGCAGGAGGAAGATTCTAAACTAAAACAAAAGGCTATATTTATACCTGGAGAGAGGAATTCGGGAGAATACCACTTCAATCAGTCAAGATCAGCTTAGAACATGAACTTCATAAGGGTCACAGCGAGGGATAATTCCAGTTTAAGAAGCCAATCAGAGTCAGGCAATGAATGGCAAGACTCTGCCAGTGGTCTCTTCCGCTTTACATCCCTGCCACAGGGCACAGTCCTTTATGTGCAGTTCAGTTCAGTTCAGTCGCTCAGTTGTATCCAACTCTATGACCCCACGGACTGCAGCACAGCAGGCTTCCCTGTCCTTCACCATCTCCCAAAGTCTGCTCAAATTCATGTCCATTGAGTCCGTGATGCCATCCAACCCTCTCATCCTCTGTCGTCCCCTCCTCCCCCTGCCTTCGATTTTTCCCAGCATCAGGGTCTTTTCCAATGAACCGTCTCTTCACATCAAGTATTGGAGCTTCAGCTACAGTCCTTCCAATGACTATTCAGGGCTCATTTCCTTTAGGATTGACTGGTTTGATCTCCCTGCTGTCCAAGAGACTCTGGAGTCTTCTCAGTAGTCACTCAATAACTGTTCACTGAACGAATGGGCGTATGATCCGTTTTCCCAGATTAGTGCATACGTATCTAGAGCACATCCCTAGATCAATTTTTTAAAATGATTTCACATGTGAAATCTGTGAAAGCCCACATGTGAAATACGATTAGTTCAAGTTCTGATCATTCACCTGAAATCTTCAAGAGAATTAGAAAGTGCCAGGCACCTGCTTCACTGAAAATGTCCACATCGGTTCCAGCTTAAGCGCCAACCAGTCACATCCATACCAGGCGCAGTGGGATGCTCAGTGAAGACTTAACTTGTCACATTCCCCTTTGCTAGCAGGAAAGCAGAGTGCCTTGCTTAGATGAGGACATCAGACGAACCCAGTTTCACTTAGTCTTTATAAACACATGTGGAGTTTGTATAATTTACGGGTAAGGGCATCCCAAGAAAGAGACACCGACACCCTTCTTGTCTGACCATTTAAGCCAGTTGTTTTTTATTCCAAAAGAATTAAAGGAGATATCATTGTATTTGCATCTCAGAGTGTGTTAAGCAGTTCACGTGAATTATAGAAGACAGTGAAGGACAAGGGAGCCTGGCATGCTGCAGTCCATGGGGTCACACAACAGAGTGGTTCAAAAACAGTAAAAGAGAACGTTGTCTAGGAAACCTGTCTTTGTGTCTATTACACCAAGAGAAATTCTAAGGGTAATATTTGGGTAATTCAAGAAAACCATATCCCTGTGGTAAGAGCCTTTTGTTTACCAACAAGGTGAATGCGCTCAGGGATGCATGAAGGGAAATTCAAAAGATGAAGATGAATTAAGGAAGATAACTTCTGACAAGAGAACTAAAATGTTCCTCCCACCACTAACGGTCAGAAGACATGGGAATACAGAATGTCAAGAAGCAAAACCTTACTTCTTGCCTAAAATCACAACAAATATTACCCCCACCCCTGCCATTTTTTCCCAGGAGGAGACTCCATCTCAAGCATGGAAGGAGCTTTCAAGCATCAACCCTGAAAGAGAAACAGAGGAGCCGTTGTGAGGTAGCCAGTGGGATGGAATATGCCTGGAACTTGGAGTCAAGAAGCCTGAGGGTGAGAACTAGTTGGTTACCAGAGTGTTCTGGCCCTCAAAACATAGTTATCTCAGCTTCTTCATCTGTAAAATGCATATTATCATTATTTCTTAGTAGCAATAATACTATATTAATACTAAATTATTATAAGAAACAATTGGGCTGACACCTGATAAATGAAAATCCTTATCAGTTTGATGTGATTTTTCTATATTATCCAATATTGCCAAACTTACCATAAGTAACCATTTCTTTTCCAAGAGATCATTCTAAAGGTTAAATCCAGTCCCATGAAACAATATGACAGTCTTAATTTAGGGCCACTTTCAGTTTGCTAAATGTTTTCATTTTCTAAAGCTAGCAGGAAAGCAGAGTGCCTTGCTTAGATGAGGACATCAGACGAACCCAGTTTCACTTAGTCTTTATAAACACATGTGGAGTTTGTATAATTTACGGGTAAGGGCATCCCAAGAAAGAGACACCGACACCCTTCTTGTCTGACCATTTAAGCCAGTTGTTTTTTATTCCAAAAGAATTAAAGGAGATATCATTGTATTTGCATCTCAGAGTGTGTTAAGCAGTTCACGTGAATTATAGAAGACAGTGAAGGACAAGGGAGCCTGGCATGCTGCAGTCCATGGGGTCACACAACAGAGTGGTTCAAAAACAGTAAAAGAGAACGTTGTCTAGGAAACCTGTCTTTGTGTCTATTACACCAAGAGAAATTCTAAGGGTAATATTTGGGTAATTCAAGAAAACCATATCCCTGTGGTAAGAGCCTTTTGTTTACCAACAAGGTGAATGCGCTAGGGATGCATGAAGGGAAATTCAAAAGATGAAGATGAATTAAGGAAGATAACTTCTGACAAGAGAACTAAAATGTTCCTCCCACCACTAACGGTCAGAAGACATGGGAATACAGAATGTCAAGAAGCAAAACCTTACTTCTTGCCTAAAATCACAACAAATATTACCCCCACCCCTGCCATTTTTTCCCAGGAGGAGACTCCATCTCAAGCATGGAAGGAGCTTTCAAGCATCAACCCTGAAAGAGAAACAGAGGAGCCGTTGTGAGGTAGCCAGTGGGATGGAATATGCCTGGAACTTGGAGTCAAGAAGCCTGAGGGTGAGAACTAGTTGGTTACCAGAGTGTTCTGGCCCTCAAAACATAGTTATCTCAGCTTCTTCATCTGTAAAATGCATATTATCATTATTTCTTAGTAGCAATAATACTATATTAATACTAAATTATTATAAGAAACAATTGGGCTGACACCTGATAAATGAAAATCCCTTATCAGTTTGATGTGATTTTTCTATATTATCCAATATTGCCAAACTTACCATAAGTAACCATTTCTTTTCCAAGAGATCATTCTAAAGGTTAAATCCAGTCCCATGAAACAATATGACAGTCTTAATTTAGGGCCACTTTTAACTAGTCGTTAAATGCTAAATGTTTTCATTTTCTAAAACCTGCAAAAATGTTAAGTTTGACAAATTAGAATATTTCAGAGTTTAAAGAGATATTGTAGGTTATTTAAAGTCTAACCTCAGGTGATATACTAAAAATTACCCTTCAGGTAGGGCTTGCCAGTGTTGGAATTTTAAGAAAGTGACATCTGAAAGGCATTAGACACAGTCACCTAGTATTTGGAGTCTCCATGAACAACGTCAGCAAGGTCCAGGTCACTGGACAGCATCCTTGAGTTCCTAAACAAAGTCCCCATGAGCATCGGAGTGTTAAATGCCCACTCGAGGAGAATCGCTGGTCTAGTATTGTATAAGTCTTGGGACACCTCCCTTGGTTTTCTACGGCTGGACACACTCACTCTTCTTTGAAATGCAGGTGGGAGGAGGAATAAGATAGCTTTAAACAGTCAAACATGAAAAGCTTTACTCAATCCGACTCAACACACCAAAGTTAAACACAATCATTTTCATCCACTACCACAACCAACTGTTTTGTGCTTATACCACTTTCCTTTCAAGAGGAAACATCTTCTTTAAAAAAGGAAAAGTTCCAGCACAAATTGTTGGAAGCTCTGTGGCCTCCCAGAATATGGATGACTTGAGTTGCCATCTCTGATCACAAGCAGGTGACAGAAACACGGCAAGCCCAGTGGAATAGGAGCCTGCAGACGGTAGGAGGCTGTAGTTTCTACGTCTGTCAGCTGTGCAGCCTCCAAGAAACAAGGCAGAGGTTTGCTGAGACCCTAAGAAGCACAATGAGGCTTCCCTGGTGGCTGATGGTAAAGAATCCGCCTGCAACGCAGGAGGCCTGGGTTCGATCCCTGGGTTGGGAAGATACCCTGAAGAAGGGAAGGGCTACCCACTCTAGTACTCTTGCCTGGAGAATTCTATGGCTCATCCATGGGTCACAAAGAGTCAAACATTACTGAGCAACTTTCACAAGAAGCACGATGCTACTACAGTTAGCATGAAGTCTGCTCCTTCCTTCTATAACCAAGCACGTGTGAGTCAAAAGGTTTAATTGCCACTTTTAACTAGTCGTTAAATGCTAAATGTTTTCATTTTCTAAAACCTGCAAAAATGTTAAGTTTGACAAATTAGAATATTTCAGAGTTTAAAGAGATATTGTAGGTTATTTAAAGTCTAACCTCAGGTGATATACTAAAAATTACCCTTCAGGTAGGGCTTGCCAGTGTTGGAATTTTAAGAAAGTGACATCTGAAAGGCATTAGACACAGTCACCTAGTATTTGGAGTCTCCATGAACAACGTCAGCAAGGTCCAGGTCACTGGACAGCATCCTTGAGTTCCTAAACAAAGTCCCCATGAGCATCGGAGTGTTAAATGCCCACTCGAGGAGAATCGCTGGTCTAGTATTGTATAAGTCTTGGGACACCTCCCTTGGTTTTCTACGGCTGGACACACTCACTCTTCTTTGAAATGCAGGTGGGAGGAGGAATAAGATAGCTTTAAACAGTCAAACATGAAAAGCTTTACTCAATCCGACTCAACACACCAAAGTTAAACACAATCATTTTCATCCACTACCACAACCAACTGTTTTGTGCTTATACCACTTTCCTTTCAAGAGGAAACATCTTCTTTAAAAAAGGAAAAGTTCCAGCACAAATTGTTGGAAGCTCTGTGGCCTCCCAGAATATGGATGACTTGAGTTGCCATCTCTGATCACAAGCAGGTGACAGAAACACGGCAAGCCCAGTGGAATAGGAGCCTGCAGACGGTAGGAGGCTGTAGTTTCTACGTCTGTCAGCTGTGCAGCCTCCAAGAAACAAGGCAGAGGTTTGCTGAGACCCTAAGAAGCACAATGAGGCTTCCCTGGTGGCTGATGGTAAAGAATCCGCCTGCAACGCAGGAGGCCTGGGTTCGATCCCTGGGTTGGGAAGATACCCTGAAGAAGGGAAGGGCTACCCACTCTAGTACTCTTGCCTGGAGAATTCTATGGCTCATCCATGGGTCACAAAGAGTCAAACATTACTGAGCAACTTTCACAAGAAGCACGATGCTACTACAGTTAGCATGAAGTCTGCTCCTTCCTTCTATAACCAAGCACGTGTGAGTCAAAAGGTTGTAAAATTTAAGTGTGGAAATGAAGGGGATCCCTCTGTCTGCCACCCCTAGAAATCTTAAAATAGATGGCCTCTAGGATGTAAAAAGGGAAATTGAGCTCGATCTCAATACTGCCATTTCAGTGGATCTCATGATAGAAGAGACAATCTGAGTATATTTGATGATATTCAAATATCATCCGTGTGTTATCATTTCCCTCAACACTCAAAACACTCCCGTGTCTGCCAAGCAGATTACACAGCCTGGCAAACTTTCATTTCATGAATGACACTTAATATGAAATCATTTTCACTGACAAATAGAGTAACAGTGATATTACAGATCCTGAGATGATACTAGAATAAATCCACGCAGTCCAGGACAATGGTAATCCACTCATCTCAAACACCTCCACACTTTTCCTGCAACTTCTGAGCTAAGGGGTCCTTTAAAAGCATCCTTTCCTCTTCCCTCATCACAGACAGAACCAGGGCCCTTTCATAGTGGTCCAGTCTGGCGCTATGCGCAGAATGGCTCATTACAGCCACGGCCTGCCACCCCTTTCTCCTCCTCCGAGCACAAGTGCCTTCTTCAATTATCAAGGTAGAAGTCCTTTCTTCAGCTCTGAAGTTCCAACACTCGGCAAGCAATTCCCTCAGGCCTTCCTCAGAGAAGACGTGGGGCACTTTAAAAGCGGGGTTGTTCAAACAGCTCACAGGGGCGCTAGGGTCCTAGGGTGCACCCCAGGCACAGCCCAGAAGAGAATGAACTCTGAGCTCCTGGCTCTGGCTTCTCCCAAAAGCAGTGTTTTTATTCCACTCACATATTAGGGTCTTGCAAAAGATTCCATCTGGTGCTAAATATAAAACCAAAATGATGTCTTCAAAAATGTGTGAAAACCATTGTAACAAATGGTTCTCTCCCTTTAGGCTCTCTTCACTCCCCGCCCCCAGGCAGTCCCCTTCAAATGGAGGTTTAGGTACTTATTTTCCTTTAAAGAACCTCACCCTGTGTCTTCTTCCGGAATTTGAAACATACATGAATTGCAGCTATTAACTATATTTATTTATAATATTCAAAAAATAATCCAGCGGTTTGCACCATAAATCTTTTCAAGGTTATGATTTGTTTTTCTCATACAGATTCTAGCCTGGCTTTGACTACACTCCTTAAATTCTGACTCTCCCCATAGACCATCAGCAAAGGAGGCATATACCTGGCATTTAATCTTCATGCATTTTACTGTTACAAGTCAAGAGAAGAATCTTTCCCTTTACTTCTCCACAAAACTAGCATTTGATTGGTATTCTGGGCTAATTATTAGAAATTTGGCATAGTCATCCAAAAAAAAAAAAAACCACCAACGTCAGTAAGTGTCTCTACATCTGACAACTGAAAATGAAAATGAACTGAAATTTTATTGAACATCTTGTTAGCGTGTGTTGGTCAAGTAAGTTGTACATAGCAGTATAATGACCAATTCTTCTCATCTCAAAGCCAAAAATAAAGGAACAGAAATGCCAAAGATTCTAAGTAATTTAATTGTATTCCTCAACAGTCCATTTAAAAATGAACTGTTCTTGAGCAAACTATTTGACAGACAATGGAGCATGAAGGCAGATTCTAGAAACTAACAAATCCCATTCATTTCCTTCAGTTTGTAAAAACAAGCAACTGACAAATTTCCTGCCAATGAACATAGCTGAAGATAAGAAAGCTCCTTACAGGAAATCCTTTGGTAAAAGAGAGCAGTCATGCCATTAAGGGAAACCTTTGTCACCAAATCTGACAACATGGGATCATGAAATACTTGCTAACTCCATCCCAATGATGCCATGCTGCATCTGACATCTGTATTTCCTACGACACAGGTGCAGGATAACAAATAAATATTGCATTACATTTAAGATTCTTTCCACCTCTTCTCCCTGCCTCCCATCCCTCCCCATGCAATTAGTTGATAAAAACAGGGGCAATTTTCTGCTTTTAAAAAAGATCAAAGTGTAAGGTAAATGAGATTAAAATGGACCATTTTCAATTAATATTAAACAATACCATGCCATAAGTTATCCTGATTGTAAGAAGGATATTTTTTTTTAAGAAGGATATTTCTAAATGAGTATCAGGCACTTCAAATTTAAAGACTACCATGGACAAGATTAGAAAAATACAAAAAAAAATGCACTGGCTTTATCATTACAAGCTTCAGTGCTGACCTACAAAGTCACAGCTTAGCTTCCCTGATCAATTTCTTGCTTAGCAAAGTGAAAGAGGGAGATCACCAAACTTTTCTCCTTTCTTTTACTTTGCTCATGAAACTTCTACCAAGGTATTAAAAATACAACCTTGAGTTGGGAAGCCTCTCAAATTATCCTAAAAATTAAAGCACTCTTCTCCAACAGAAAAGGAAACTTTCCTAAGTTAACAGAATAATAATTGCAGTTTTGAAAGAGTTCTTAATTCTGTGTACAAGTGGCCTTCTCCTGCTTAGTTACTGAGAACACCATTCCTTATCTGACCCTAAGCCCCAGAGTCTTCCACCAATCCTGCACAGGGAGCCTTAGAGCAAAGCTCCAACATGCCACAGTTCTTTAAATTCAATTGCTCCAGTGTGGAAGCCTCTTGCAAACAGAACTCTTGATTATACCGTCCCCAAATGACTCTTCAGCCACAGGTAACAGCCTAGTCTTTACAGCTCTGCAAAGACTGTCCTTCTAAGAGTAGACAGACGAATCAGTTTGCTCCCACAATTAAGTGATCAAATACATTGTTCTTAGTCTTCCCTGGCGCAACTCCGAGGTAGCAAAGGACTAAGCATGTGTGCTCATTCTTGCCTTAAAGCCCTTTCCTCACATCTTTTCAATAAAAATTCAGTTATGAAATCCAGGAGACTGCATTTTTGGTTGTTGTTGTAAAATGACCTTGATTTGACAGGCACAGTCTCAGGTTTCAACAGATGCTGTGGGAAAGCTTACAGAAGCCAACAAAAAAGCATTTAAGATTCTTTCCACCTCTTCTCCCTGCCTCCCATCCCTCCCCATGCAATTAGTTGATAAAAACAGGGGCAATTTTCTGCTTTTAAAAAAGATCAAAGTGTAAGGTAAATGAGATTAAAATGGACCATTTTCAATTAATATTAAACAATACCATGCCATAAGTTATCCTGATTGTAAGAAGGATATTTTTTTTTAAGAAGGATATTTCTAAATGAGTATCAGGCACTTCAAATTTAAAGACTACCATGGACAAGATTAGAAAAATACAAAAAAAAATGCACTGGCTTTATCATTACAAGCTTCAGTGCTGACCTACAAAGTCACAGCTTAGCTTCCCTGATCAATTTCTTGCTTAGCAAAGTGAAAGAGGGAGATCACCAAACTTTTCTCCTTTCTTTTACTTTGCTCATGAAACTTCTACCAAGGTATTAAAAATACAACCTTGAGTTGGGAAGCCTCTCAAATTATCCAAAAAATTAAAGCACTCTTCTCCAACAGAAAAGGAAACTTTCCTAAGTTAACAGAATAATAATTGCAGTTTTGAAAGAGTTCTTAATTCTGTGTACAAGTGGCCTTCTCCTGCTTAGTTACTGAGAACACCATTCCTTATCTGACCCTAAGCCCCAGAGTCTTCCACCAATCCTGCACAGGGAGCCTTAGAGCAAAGCTCCAACATGCCACAGTTCTTTAAATTCAATTGCTCCAGTGTGGAAGCCTCTTGCAAACAGAACTCTTGATTATACCGTCCCCAAATGACTCTTCAGCCACAGGTAACAGCCTAGTCTTTACAGCTCTGCAAAGACTGTCCTTCTAAGAGTAGACAGACGAATCAGTTTGCTCCCACAATTAAGTGATCAAATACATTGTTCTTAGTCTTCCCTGGCGCAACTCCGAGGTAGCAAAGGACTAAGCATGTGTGCTCATTCTTGCCTTAAAGCCCTTTCCTCACATCTTTTCAATAAAAATTCAGTTATGAAATCCAGGAGACTGCATTTTTGGTTGTTGTTGTAAAATGACCTTGATTTGACAGGCACAGTCTCAGGTTTCAACAGATGCTGTGGGAAAGCTTACAGAAGCCAACATGTTCTCCAGGCATCTGTGATGACATGCAGGTTTTTTTTTTTTTTTTAAGTGGTGGTTATGGTAGAGTATGTGTGCTGGGGGTGGGGGGATTACTGGCCTCAGTTTCCATGACAACCATGTCTCCACTCATGGGTTATTAGATACCATCCACTTCCTGTGTCTAAATTTTTAAGCCAATCAGAAAAGTGTTCATACATTTAACAACTTCTGGGACGGTTTTTCTTTAATTGGGGTGTTTGAAGCCTCGAATAGAGTGGTCCCCGGACCTTATGTGTATCCTCTTAAACAGAACATTTCACAACATTTACCAGTCCATATTCTTTTAAGGTGAAGAATGCCCGCCCTTTTTCTTGAATGTGAAATACATTCATCTCAAACCAGATCCCACAATTTCTTGTAAGAATGTGCAAGCTGATGTTGATGGTTGGCTCTTCATGGCCTTTTTCTTTCACCGTTACAGACGTAAATTTAGAAATTTACTGCTTGTTACATGTTCATAATGCACAAGACACTTACATTATCAAAGTACAGATAACAGGAAAGCACCCCCCTATGCTGATGGTAATATTTAACTCTTCAGATCCCAAAAAACGGTTAGGAAAAATTATTCTGAGTTGAGCAACTTTGTATTCTATAACTCCCAAGCCGCAATCACCAAGACCGTATTGTAAAGTGATACGTCTACAAATGTAAGCTAGTAGCTGACGTCTGCAAAGAAAATTTGTCACCAAAATGGCCTACTTTATCTGGATAGAAGCAACAACAAAAAATTAAATACCAAGGTATCTCAAGCCAAGAGCACCTGGATTAAAAATCGACCTTGCAGAAATCTGAGCACAAGAAGGCTACTCTGAAATTAGAGCACGATTTTCAAAGAAGGTTTTGGGTGACTGTTTCCCTAAGTCTCCATCTAACTGACCAATCAGTGTGAGAGCAGAGTGGGCTGGAGCCATTTGTGCCGTCTTCCAAGCTCTGCGCCCTCGGAGCTGCTCTCCCCGCTCTCGGGCAGAGCGGGCGATCAATGAAAAACAGGGAACAAAAGGAATATAACAGGATGTCTTCCTTAGCGAAGGAAAATGACTCCCTTTTTCCTCAATGAGCCAGTCCCACCCAGCCCACGGCAGCTCCACATGGGAGCTCCCAGCAGACCAGACCTTTGGGCTGAAGCACATTTCACATTTGCAATCCTGTGTCCCAACGGCTGGCAAACGTGTCACCTTAAGCACATCCTGTGACAGAGGGCTCCCTGAGCCCAACCAATTGAAACTAATAAATTAAATAAATTAATAATCCCACCATGAAAAGCTGCCGAGAAAGACCGCGTTTCCCTTCCCCAAATGTCAACCTGGGAGTATAAACAAAGCATGAAAAATAGTCTCTCCAGCCTCCGGAACCAGCAATCATGGTTTTCTCCACCAAACAAGGTTTCTCCAAAAACAGAAATATTCTTACTGCCTTCAAAGGAAACACTCATCAACATAGATGTCATATCAGGATAACCAGGTACAGTATTTGCAAAGAGGTTTAAAACTGCCCCCAGATTTGACACTGTGTTTATAATTGATAGCAAAACAGTTGCGACAGCAATGCTGTAAAGTCTGCCAGCCAAACTCCACATTTAACACGTTAGTTCCTTGAAAATAAAAGTAATGTCCGGAGAGTCCACGAAAGTAAAGATCCAGGAAGTAATTAACAGAATTACATCAATTATTTGATCATTTTTTTAAAATTATCCATTTGTCTTCTGGGTTTTTTTTTAAAGAAAAAATTTTTTAACGACTATCCACAAATTCCTAAGAAACTTTTTTTTTTTTTAATGAACTTACTTTTGAGATAGAACTAATGAAAATATGCAACTTGCCATCCCTGGATCTCTCACATTTGAAATGCAGGCTATAAATCAATCTGAAACCAGGTGGAAATACCGGGACGGACACCTTAAAAAAATCAAAGGGTGCCCCCAAAATGCAGCAGCCTGAACACTGAGGGCTTCTCGTGACAATGCTGAACCAGAGGAGAAGATCAGGAGGCAGGAAATGAGCCCCATTTTCGTTACCTTCGATCGCCTGCCCCCCCGCTGCTCCTCGCGGCCGCATTGGGGGGCTGCGGCGGCGCTGGACTCGCGGGTGGCCCCGCCGCCGGGTCGCGCCGTCTCCCGGCCGAGCTGCAGCCGATCGCGGCCGGAACCCCGGCTCCAGCCCCGGCGCCCGCCCGGGGTCGGCAGCGCGACTCCCACCCGGGCCCGGGGCCCTGCTGGGTCCTAGTGCGCGCCGCGCGACGGCCGGCGGCCGGGTCTGCAGCCCGCACGTACGGCAGGCGGCTCGGGAGCAACGTGGAGTCCCGGGAAAACCGAAAACCCTGTCGGCCCCTTGCAAAACCAGATGCGATAGGCGCCGATGAACTGGACCGTAATGTCAGATCCCGGCCTGAGATGTTAAAAGGAAAACGTTGGCGACAACTGAACTCCTGGAAGGCGGATATTGGTATCTGCAGCCCCAGTGCAGAGCACAGAGCAGTCACTGGTTCCCGTTGTTTCGCTTGGTGCACTTGAGATAACGTACATTCACAGACGGTAAGAGACCGTGCGGGATCAGCAACGGTAGATTTCAAAACTGTAACGCCGCTCCCCCCGCAAAAAAAATTTTAAAGGTTGAAAATTGAGTGTTTAAAACAGTGTTTTACAGTTTCCCAATGATTTTTTTCCCCTAACAAGTCCTTCTGCATTTTGCTTTCTCTTACTTTATCATATGCTGTTTTAAATAACAAAGGCCCATATGGCTAAACACGTAGTCATTTGGTTTTCAAAAGACCTCAAAAATTACATCAGAATATGCACTCATGTATCCACGAGCAAGAATTAATGGTGGCATATGGTGTGCTTCATGGAGGAAACTTAATTACAAATTAAAACCAATGCAAAAATTCACAAATTCAGTAAAGTGAAAGTAAATTATGACCCTAGATATATACACAAATTCGGTTATGTACAATTAGGGGAAATGTGAGTTCTAAATTTCGCTATCTGCAGAAAGCATATTATAACAAGAGAGTCCTCTTCTTTGCTTCCCAGGGGGCCTTCCTTCAGTCCCTGCTCAGCACCTACATTCACTGGGGCCCACCTGGAAGGCAACTTTTAAACTTGCAGATGATCACTTAAGAGGACAATTCTGTTAACTCTTAATTCAAAATAGAAGTGCTTTAGTTTGAAAGGCCTGTTTATAAGGCTTCAAGACTGGGAGCTTTCTTTCAGTCTTTGCTATCACTAAGTTTGAAGGTCACAATTCTGCAGCCCCGGCGCCCGCCCGGGGTCGGCAGCGCGACTCCCACCCGGGCCCGGGGCCCTGCTGGGTCCTAGTGCGCGCCGCGCGACGGCCGGCGGCCGGGTCTGCAGCCCGCACGTACGGCAGGCGGCTCGGGAGCAACGTGGAGTCCGGAAAACTGAAAACCCTGTCGGCCCCTTGCAAAACTAGATGCGATAGGCGCCGATGAACTGGACCGTAATGTCAGATCCCGGCCTGAGATGTTAAAAGGAAAACGTTGGCGACAACTGAACTCCTGGAAGGCGGATATTGGTATCTGCAGCCCCAGTGCAGAGCACAGAGCAGTCACTGGTTCCCGTTGTTTCGCTTGGTGCACTTGAGATAACGTACATTCACAGACGGTAAGAGACCGTGCGGGATCAGCAACGGTAGATTTCAAAACTGTAACGCCGCTCCCCCCGCAAAAAAAATTTTAAAGGTTGAAAATTGAGTGTTTAAAACAGTGTTTTACAGTTTCCCAATGCTTTTTTTCCCCCTAACAAGTCCTTCTGCATTTTGCTTTCTCTTACTTTATCATATGCTGTTTTAAATAACAAAGGCCCATATGGCTAAACACGTAGTCATTTGGTTTTCAAAAGACCTCAAAAATTACATCAGAATATGCACTCATGTATCCACGAGCAAGAATTAATGGTGGCATATGGTGTGCTTCATGGAGGAAACTTAATTACAAATTAAAACCAATGCAAAAATTCACAAATTCAGTAAAGTGAAAGTAAATTATGACCCTAGATATATACACAAATTCGGTTATGTACAATTAGGGGAAATGTGAGTTCTAAATTTCGCTATCTGCAGAAAGCATATTATAACAAGAGAGTCCTCTTCTTTGCTTCCCAGGGGGCCTTCCTTCAGTCCCTGCTCAGCACCTACATTCACTGGGGCCCACCTGGAAGGCAACTTTTAAACTTGCAGATGATCACTTAAGAGGACAATTCTGTTAACTCTTAATTCAAAATAGAAGTGCTTTAGTTTGAAAGGCCTGTTTATAAGGCTTCAAGACTGGGAGCTTTCTTTCAGTCTTTGCTATCACTAAGTTTGAAGGTCACAATTCTGTAAAACTGCAAACAACAAAGGCACTGTGGTTTGACACCAAAAGGAAAAGCCAATATGTGTTTTCTGAGTTCTATTTTGGGAGCTCAAAAAGTCCCTTTGAAAATTACTGTTGTCCTCTTCCTTCCCAATTATAGCTAAATACATGTAATGGAAAATTGTTAGCATTAATTAAACATCAAAGGCACCTTTTCTGCTGCCTGATGTCCACCCAAAGAACTAATTGTAATATGTTACTCTTGTCGATCTTCAGTGTTCACACGCAGACAGCTCATGTGATCTTTACCATACTTCCATGATAAAACAGACACTATAATCCCCGATTTTCAAACAAGAAAGAGGACCTAAAAGGTACAGTGACATGTCCAAAGTGATGCGGCTGATCCTTAGAGCAGCTGGGATCCTCAGCGAAGACTCCAACATTTCCAACCAACTCCAGCTTCTCCAAGTGCCCACCGGCTTCCCGAATATTTCTCTATAAATACTATGGAAAACGCGAAACAAAAGCACAGTTTCGCCCTTGTAGGCGTCACTTCTTACCTGTTGTAGAGCCGCGATATACCAGAATGGAAATAAGAAGCTCGTTGCAAAAGTTTTTGCCTCTGCTCAGTGAGAAAGCTGTCTGGTCCGCTGTGTGTCCTGTGGCAGCCCAGGGCACCCTGACAGACTGCGAGCCTGGAGCTCTGGGGCTGAGTGATGCCCCACCTGGACACCTTTTCGTTCTTTTCGAAAGATGAGAAACCGACTCCACTCGCCACGTGGAGGAGTGATAGATTCTCTCAAGTGGAACTTGGTTCTCTATGTGCATTCCCCGCACTGGAAGTCCACAAGAACTCTGAAACCTCCAAAGTTTCAGATAACATGTGGCCTGTTTGTGAAAGCTAGGGTGTCCCTGTCCAGACTTGGTGACAAGTGGGGCGTTACTTCTCAGGCCTCCTGCACCCATGGGAAAGTCACCAGTCAGTTCTGTTTGTGGCATTCCACTTCCTCCTCCCCTCTGCCGAAAGGAAACGTAAGTTCTCTGATGATGTGTCCCAAACCACCCAAAGTACCAGCCAGGTGAGGCTGGGTGACACGTAACTGAAAAAACAGAAATATCTGATGCTTCAAAATGACTCTTTCCTTTTCTTGTGCCGCTCATACAGAGTGGGGTGGGCATGGCAGAGCAAAACTTTCTTGGTGAGTTCATTGGATTCCTTTGTTGAAATCTGGTCTAAGGACTTCCCCAGCAGTTAAGTGGTTAAGGCTTCTTGCAATGCAGGGAGTCGGGGTTCAGTTCCTGATTCAGGAAATAAGACCCCATATGTCCTGCAGCCAAAAAACCAGAGTATAAACAGCAAACACAGTATTGTAGCAAATTCAATTACGCTTTTTAAAAAATTTTTTTGAATTGTTTCTTTTTAAAAAACTAGTTTCATTATAATCACACCGCCCCCTGTGGTTTTCAGATGTTGCAAATGCTAGGCCCAAAGTCATCTTAGGACCAGTAAGAGGTGATGAGAAACTGAAAAGAAAAGCTGGCAGTGAGCAATTCCTCAAAGCTAGAGTACACCAGAAGATGAACTGGTCAGAAGAAATTACCATTCATTCGTTCTGTAAACTTCAAACGCTGACAACCTAATGTAAGCAAGGTACTCTTCTAGGCTCTGGGTATAAAAAACTAAACAGTGCATCACAGAGAGCCCTCAGATAGACCAAGAGTTGCAGAGCAATGCGGCAAGTGCGACAGGAGAACCAAGCTACAGGTGTCTCAGATGGCCTTGGCCTGCAATGGCTTGGAGCTGGGCTTGGGTCTCAGTGGGGGAAGCACCAGATCCCCTAGCCACTAGACCAGCAGTGAGCAACAAGGGCCCTGGCCCTTTGGCTTTGCAGAAAAGAATTCCCCCAAAGACAGAAAACCATGAAACAAGTAAAGTATTTATTAAGAGGGAAAGAGTACCATACATGTGGGTGGGCACATGGGCAGACTCAAAGGGAGAGTCCCTGAGTTGCACCCTCGTGGCAATTTGAATTTCTTTTATGGGGCATTTCTTCCAGGTTTCCTTTGACCAATCGTTTTGATTTGCCTGGTTCATGGTCCATGTCTGGAATATATCAGGATCCTACTGTGTATGCATATGCATCCCTTAGCTAAGATGGATTTTACCAAAAAGGTGTCTGGGCAGAACATCCCTTGACATAAACTCCGCTTTCGCCTCTAAAGAGCCTTTCTGCACATGTGTGGTCAGGGAGGTCTCCTGACTTCATCAGGGTGAACTGTGTGGTATGGGCAGGGCCCAGTCACCTCCCTTAATTGTCCCGCTGTTCTTGTCTCCAATTGCTTTACCCCAATGGGGGGCAGGGGGTGAGGGGAGCTCATCTACCTCCTACCTCACAAGCATTGTGTGTTCAAATGCCAGTGGCCCCAGTCCAGGGCCATTTTGACATTAGAGGTGTTCTCAGCCTTGCCCTCTGCTCTGTTTTGCTAGGCGCTGACTCCTGCAGACCAAGATTTACAGAATGCTGCCTGGGCCAGCTGGCCAACAGCTAGATATGGCCCATGAGCTGAACTGGAGAAAGAGTGGAGGGTAGAGAAAAAGTTGAGGCCAGAGGATTTCTCATCTCCCTCTCGCCTCTGACAGCATCTCCAGCCGTGACTGAGGCTGAGATGCTTCCTCACGTCTGGCTGAGGCTTCCCCCAGGTGACCCCAGCCCTTGGCGCAGGTAACACTATCACTTCCCGTTAACTCTCCCGTTAACTCTCCATTAGTTTCATGATGTTCGTGACTTTCTGCTAAAATTTGTTCCTGGGTAACTTCATCTTCCTCTGTTTGCATCTCAGATCCGCCACCACCTGTAGGGAAATCCCCTGCATTCAATTCCTTCTGTGCACATCAGCAAACCCCAGGGGAAGGGTAATTTACACAATGACCTGAGCAGTACTCCTCAACAGTATCAAAGTCATTAAAAACCAGGAAATACTGGGAAACTGTTACAGCAAAGAGAAGCTTTGGAATAGGAGTTCCTACAAGGGTTTGGTGAGACAGCCTGGAGGGGTGGGATGGGGGTGGTCTGGGAGTGGGGAGAGGACCAGGGATATGCATATGACCGATCTGGGGACATACATGTCTGTGAACAACAAAACTCTGTAAAAACTTTAAAATAAATAAATAAATGAAAAGAGACATGACAAACCAATGTGTTGTAGTAGCTGGACAGGATCCTGGGACAGAAAAAGGACATAAGGTAAAAACTAAGAAAATTTAAATCAAGTATGGAATTTAGCTGGTAATACTGTATCTATATTAGTTCATTGATTATAGGCAATGTACCATACACTAACCTGTAAGATGTTCGTAACAAGAGAAAGTGAATGTGTGAAGTGGGTGGGAACTCCCTGTGCTGTTTTCTCAAAATTGTTTTTTGGTCAATTCAAACCTGATATTTTTGTTAAAGTCTATTTTTACAAAAAAATCCTTCCATGGTAAACAATAGAAATGGTTTTATTTTGCTACTACAAAAACTCCATTGCCTCCCTTCCCAAGCAGGGGCTAGGTGTGACCCAGCAGATGGGGGGCTTTTCGGAGGGAACTAGAACCGGGGAGGGGGTTCATGGTCAAGACATCAAGAAACCTTCCAGCAAGGGATCAAGTGACTCTGGGAAGCCAGGACAAAATCCTGATTCTGAAGCCGGAATATGGTCTGGGCACGGCGGATGAGAGGCAGGAGATGGCTGTGAGTGGGAAAACCAAGAGAGCCAGCTCCCTGAGGAGCCAGGTTCAGGATGAGGGCTGAGAAGAGAGGCTGCTTGAAAGGCTGTGGGGTAAGGGAGGTGCTGGCTCAGCCTCTCTGGGTGAACCGAGGGAAGAGGAAGAGGGGAGGAGGGGCAGGACGAGGAAGAGGGGGAAGGAAGAACAGTAATCATAGCAGCTTGGAGTCACTGAATCATTTTACCTGCATTTTCTCATTTCTAGTCCCTTATATGTAGGGTACTATTTTTATTTTCATTTTATAGGGAATAGACTTGCCCCAGAGGGCATAGATATTTAGGAGCAGGATAACAGCCCCAATACGAATCTGTAGAGGACCAAAGGAGGGTCAGCAAGTCACCATACTGGGCAGACTTAGTGGAAACCAGGCGACTGAGTCCTCAAGGACAAATAGCAGTTAAGATGTGAGCAAATGTGGGTAGAAGAAGGAGACGGACATCACAGAGGGGACTTCTAGGTCTGGGCAAAAGCAGGGAGGGATGTAAACACGAGGCAGGTTAGGGAGCTGCCTGGAGCGCGGGGGCTTAAACAAAGGTTCTGAGTGAGGAGGTGCCTGTAGGTCTCACAGGAGATGCGGCCAGTAACCACCTACGGTTACGCTTTATCTTGACCTGCACGTGGCAAACTCCTTTATCTCCCTTTAAGCCTTTGCTCTCCATTCTACTTTTTTCCCTTTTTCCCTTCTACTCACACCTTAGTAATGTACTTATTTTTCATTGTCTTCCTCCACCAGCAGCCCCCATATGAACAAAATTTCCACAAGGCCAGGAATCTCTTTTGCTCAAGGGTCATTTTCAGGAACGTGAAAAAGAATGTCTAGCCCACAGGAGGTGCTCAATAATTTTTTTAATGAATGAATTTAGTAAATAAAAAGGTATTTGCGGGCTTCCCCTGGTGGTCCAGTGGGTAAGGACACCGCCTTGCAGTGCAAGGGGCGCCGATTCGATCCCTGGCCTGGGAAGATCACATGTGCCGCGGAGCGGCTGGACCGATGTGTCCAATTACCGAGCCGGAGCTCTGGAGCACATGAGCCCAGAGCCGGCGCTCTGCAACGACAGACGCCACTGCAATGAGAGGCCCACAAGAGCCAAAGAACAAAGACGGATGAAAATGGAGAAATGAAAGACCAATAGAAGTGGCCCGCCTGCTGCCCTCCCTCTCCAACCCGACCCCCGCCCAAAATAAATACATAAATAAATCTTAAAAAAAAGAAAAGAACATAAAAAGGTATTTGCATCAGCCAGGATATGCCACAGAAACAGAATCAAAAGGATGTAAAGATATATAGAAAGCAATTTATTGTAAGGAATTGGTCACATGATGATAGAGGCTAAATCCCAGATCTGCAGTCTGGGGACCCAGGAGAGCCAATGGTGTAGTCTTGGTCTGAACAAGGCAGGCTCAAGACCCAGGAAGTGCAGATGTTTCCGTTGGCGTCTGAAGGCAGGAAAGAACTGATGTCCCAGTTCAAGGCAACCAGGCAGGAGGAATTCTTCCCTACTAAACCCTCTTGTCCTATTCAGGCCTTCAACTGATAATATGAGGCCCACCCACATTAGAGAGGGCAATCTGCTTTATTCAACCTGCTGAGTCAAATATTAATCTCATCCAAAACACCACTGATGACGTAACCAGCTGTCTGACCAAATATCTAGGTATCCCATGGCCCAATCAAGTTGATACAAACCCACCATCATAATATTCAAAGGGACTCTGTGTTTTACAAGGACCATTCTAGGAGAATCATTCCAAGGAGAATGATTTAGAAGGGAGCAAGACAAAGGCAGGGAGACTCATGAGGAGGTTGCTATTATACTAGCTCTCGTAAGAACTGATGCAGACCTGCAGGAAGCCATCATTGGTAGCTCCAGATGACCCTTCTGTGATGCATACATACACCCAATGTGTCCCACAGACACATCTCCAAGAGGAATCAGGTGTGCAGCATCCAGAAAAGAACAAACTGGAAAGCTATGATGGGCCCTGGCCATTGAGAAGGCCCCTTACTCAGGATCAGAATATCTTCTGGCCTCTTTGACAGTTCATTTGGAATAGACACATGAAGGAGCAGCTGCTTGGCCCTCCTTTGAGGGATTTCCCATTTCACTGAATGGTCCCGACAGTCCTGGTGTTAAATAGAAGCAAGGCATCCTGTAGCATGACTCTTATACTTTGACTGTACGATTGGCCCTGGGCTGGGCCCTCAACCCTATACCAGCCTGATCAGAGTCTTCTGGAATTCTCTAACTGAAGCCAGGGGACAGGGGCCTCTTTCTGCTCTGATTTCCAAGCTATAGGGTGCTGCCCATAGCCACATCCTCAGTTTGTGGGCTCAGGAGATGCGTCACAGCCCAAGTATTAGTTGAAGTAGGACATAAAAACATGATGCAAGTATAAGATAAACTTTGGATTATCCAAACAAACCTTTTATCACTCCATCATCATAAAGAGTTTAGAATAACTTGTCTATATAGCCACCCTTTAGATATACACACAGACATCCTCACTCAGTTGGAAATCATGTCACAATACTAGCTTTCTAGATAGTCATAATACTAACTTTCTGATGATATTGGAAGAAAGATTTTTCACCTGCTTCTCTGGATGCTTTAAACATTTATTTATTTATTTTGAGGGGGGCGGGTTGGGGAGGGAGGGGGTGGGCGGGCCACTTCTATTGGTCTTTCATTTGTCTATTTTCATCCGTCTTTGTTCTTTGGCTTTTGTGGGCCTCCCATCACGGTGGCCTCTGTTGTCACAGAGCACCGGCTCTGGGCACATGCGCTCCAGAGCTCCGGCTGGGTAACTGGACACATCGGTAGAGCCGCTCCGTGGCACGTGCGATCTTCCCAGGCCAGGGATCGAACCGGCACCCCTTGCACTGCAAGGCAGTGTCCTTACCCACTGGACCACCAGGGAAGCCCTCTGGATGCTTTAAATTGCAATAAAATGCCACCAGTCTTTGCCCTTATGACATCACAAACCTTAACATCCTCCATGAAACCAATAGCCTTGCCCTTCTAGAACACACACTTCAGAGACGGTGCACTAGCATGTGACTCAGACTTCTTCATCTTTACCCATGTTCTAAGAGATTTAATGCCGCCCACAGGTGATGGCACTAAACCACTACTATGAATCCATGCTTGTCGGAAGGAATGACGAAAGCTCACTTTGCTTCATTCATATCTTTGATCTTGATCGCATTTACTCCTGGACTGACCGAATCTGGTCATTTGCAGATGATCCTGTGGAGGACTGGTAGTATTCCCTTCTCTCTAGGGCTAGTCACAGAACTGGCTGCCATCTGTGTTCTCAGACGCATTTTCCTCAGCTCTGGCTCAGCCCTTGAGGAGTGATTTATCCCAGGGCCTGACTCCTAAGCAGAGCTGTGTTGTCAGCCTTGAGAGTGAAGACTCGGGGCACAGCGCTGCCAGAAACAGTCCGGCCTGGCTCTGAGCCAACCAGCTGGCGGCGGAGCTGAAGGCTCTGGGTGTCTCCCCAGACCCCCTTTGTCTCCCTAGGCCTCTCTCTTTCAGCTGTCTCGCCTCAGGTAATCATCGACACTCTGCAATTCCCTGGCTCTTTTTATCCCCTCATTTCAGATCACTTTACACACGTTAATTAAGCCTTGAAACACTCAGGAAAGAAAAGTGAAAAGGCTCACTGGGATGTTTGCACGGTGCCCCTCCCAGCAGCATTGGCCCAGGAGCAGCACCCACACTGCCTTTCCCCAACTTTACCAGGAGGAAGAAGGAGCCAACTGGAGTGAATGGGGTTGGGGTGAAGCGGGTTGAACCGATTGCACACATCACAGAAAACCCCATTCACTTCAAAGTCACACATCTGCGTCACAGAACAACCTCCCACCTCAGGATCACCCTTCACGGGTGATCCAGATGACCTTTGGAAGGTGGGTCCCAGGCAAGACTGCTGACTGAGAGGCAGTATCAGTCCTAAAGGAAATGAACCCTGAATATTCATTGGAAGGACTGTAACTGAAGCTCCAATACTTTGGCCACCTGATGCAAAGAGACGACTCAATGGAAAAGACCCTGATGCTGGGAGAGATTAAGGGCAGGAGGAGAGGCGGTGATTCACAAATGAAATGGTTGAATGACATCGTTGACTCAATGGACATGAGTCTGAGCAAATTCCGAGAGATAGTGAAGGACAGGGAAGCCTGGCGTGCCGCAATTCATGCGGCTTCAAAGAGTCGGATGTGACTGAACAACCACAATCCGTCTCCTGCGTGTGTGGGATGCCCTTCAGTCTGTACTGTAGCAATGACGGTCATGGTCATGGGCTTTGGACTCAGAGAGGCCTCAGTCACATCCTGGCCCTGCCACTTCCCAGCTGAGCTGTCTTGTACACTTTCCTTGGAATCCTAGATCCCACTGTCTCAGCTGTGAAGGAGACAAGATAGCATCCACCCAGGCCACCAACCCTCCCTTGGTTTCTGCAGAGGATGCAATCAGATCAAGCGTAAAACATTGAGGACCAAAATGTAAACCATATTTATGTTTGGCACATAAGAACGATCTCCCGGCCTGGCTCTGAGCCAACCAGCTGGCGGCGGAGCTGAAGGCTCTGGGTGTCTCCCCAGACCCCCTTTGTCTCCCTAGGCCTCTCTCTTTCAGCTGTCTCGCCTCAGGTAATCATCGACACTCTGCAATTCCCTGGCTCTTTTTATCCCCTCATTTCAGATCACTTTACACACGTTAATTAAGCCTTGAAACACTCAGGAAAGAAAAGTGAAAAGGCTCACTGGGATGTTTGCACGGTGCCCCTCCCAGCAGCATTGGCCCAGGAGCAGCACCCACACTGCCTTTCCCCAACTTTACCAGGAGGAAGAAGGAGCCAACTGGAGTGAATGGGGTTGGGGTGAAGCGGGTTGAACCGATTGCACACATCACAGAAAACCCCATTCACTTCAAAGTCACACATCTGCGTCACAGAACAACCTCCCACCTCAGGATCACCCTTCACGGGTGATCCAGATGACCTTTGGAAGGTGGGTCCCAGGCAAGACTGCTGACTGAGAGGCAGTATCAGTCCTAAAGGAAATGAACCCTGAATATTCATTGGAAGGACTGTAACTGAAGCTCCAATACTTTGGCCACCTGATGCAAAGAGACGACTCAATGGAAAAGACCCTGATGCTGGGAGAGATTAAGGGCAGGAGGAGAGGCGGTGATTCACAAATGAAATGGTTGAATGACATCGTTGACTCAATGGACATGAGTCTGAGCAAATTCCGAGAGATAGTGAAGGACAGGGAAGCCTGGCGTGCCGCAATTCATGCGGCTTCAAAGAGTCGGATGTGACTGAACAACCACAATCCGTCTCCTGCGTGTGTGGGATGCCCTTCAGTCTGTACTGTAGCAATGACGGTCATGGTCATGGGCTTTGGACTCAGAGAGGCCTCAGTCACATCCTGGCCCTGCCACTTCCCAGCTGAGCTGTCTTGTACACTTTCCTTGGAATCCTAGATCCCACTGTCTCAGCTGTGAAGGAGACAAGATAGCATCCACCCAGGCCACCAACCCTCCCTTGGTTTCTGCAGAGGATGCAATCAGATCAAGCGTGTAAAACATTGAGGACCAAAATGTAAACCATATTTATGTTTGGCACATAGAACGATCTATTTTATAGTTTTCTGAACCATCTCCCTAGCTAATCCCAGTCCAACTGAATTAATGTAGTTTTCTTGCTGTGTTGGAAGCTCAAATTAGCACTGAAGCCTCTCATTGACAAGAAATGGCGGGGGAATTCAAATGAAGTCTGTAGTTTACCTGACAGCTTATACCATTTCAATGTCTTTGTTTTGATAAATGTATCATGGTTATTTACAATATTGACATTATAGGAAGTTGGGTGAAGGGTATACTGGAACGCTTCTTTCTTTGGAACAAATGCTCACCTAACAACAACATAATCTTATTAAAGTACATCAAAATCAGTGACACTCGGTAGGTATAGCAGACCACCTATGTTTTTAGTATACTCTAGTGAAAATACCTCCTTAGGGTTCAAAAAAATGCAAAGTTTTTTTTTGTTGTTACCAACCTAAGAAGCAATTTAATGTTATCTCTAGCTGTTACCACCTCCAAGAAAAATTCCTTGAGTTTTCAGTATCTGCAGGGCACCATCTTGGACGTTAAAATAGCAAACATTACTATCAGGGAGAAAACGCTGCCTACATGGAAGGCATTTAAGGTAGCTGCTCGGATGTAAGATATTTGATGACTTTACCATTGAAGCCCCCTGTGCTTCCCTTCTCTCAGGGGAAATGGATGACTTGCCAGTCAGCTCCACGCTTTCCCTTCTGGTGGGCAGTGATGGCGAAGAACAATCTCATCAAATAACAGCATAGATTTTACCGCTTGCCACCCTGAGTATGGTTTTTGAGATGTTCATCTTGAAATGCTAAGGAGATCTTTTCTCTCTCTCACTTGAAGGGAACCAGAGGCTTGACATACTTTTATTTCCTTGTTCCTTGTATCATGCAATTGTGATGTACACATTGGGGTCAGAGGGAGATTTCCCAAGGCTGGAGGGTGGGTTTTGTGCATGGCTTTGATGTAGGTCCCTTCAAAGAATGTGAATATCCTGTGGCCATATAACAACAGGTTCAGGGAAAGAGCCCCTGCTTTAGGAAGTAAAACAGGTATGTCCTCAGGTCACTCAGCTCTTGAGGCTATTGAGAAAAAAATACCACGTCTGCTCATTTGTCTCTGTGACTCCATGAACTATAGCTGCCAGGCTCCTCTGTCCATGGGATTCTCCAGGAAGGAATACTGGAGTGGGCTGCCATTTCCTCCTCCAGGGAATCTTCCCTACCCAGGGATTTAGCCCACATTTCCTACATCGGCATGTGGATTCTTCAGCACTAAGCCACCTGGGAAGCCCTTCTAGGCTGTTAGGAATCTGTGAAATGAAATGTGACTTATCCTTGAATGTTGGAAAAGCATTGTGTAATCAAAAGTGCTATTGGCACCTACTATGTGCAGGGCACTGTGCTGGATCTGGGCCCATAGAGGAGTTGGAAACATGGTCCCAGTTCTCAAGTGCAAGAATGCCATTCATCACCCTTTTTAGTTGCCCACACTGTGATCTCCTTCCTGTGCCTAGGGGACTCCCCAACCTCCAGAGACAAAGTCACCTTGCTGCTAAAGACTGAAAATGACAGAGACAGACTTCCTGGCCTTTTTCGCAGTTGGGGGCGGGGAAGGGGCAATGCCTAGGCTCCCGCTATTGCCGCTGATAGGAAGGAGTGGGATGGTGCAGAAGTCTGCAGCTATAGGGGCAGTGGCAGCCCCCAGAGCACTGTGCAGCATCTTTGGGGTCCTTGGCAGGGTCATCAACAGACTGCTTTGCAGCACGACCACAGGCTTCCAACCAGGCTGCATCACCATGCTGCTGAACGCACCTCCAGCCCAACTGGGGATTCCTGTGGCTTGTTATCAATTTTAACAGAACAATCTCATCAAATAACAGCATAGATTTTACCGCTTGCCACCCTGAGTATGGTTTTTGAGATGTTCATCTTGAAATGCTAAGGAGATCTTTTCTCTCTCTCACTTGAAGGGAACCAGAGGCTTGACATACTTTTATTTCCTTGTTCCTTGTATCATGCAATTGTGATGTACACATTGGGGTCAGAGGGAGATTTCCCAAGGCTGGAGGGTGGGTTTTGTGCATGGCTTTGATGTAGGTCCCTTCAAAGAATGTGAATATCCTGTGGCCATATAACAACAGGTTCAGGGAAAGAGCCCCTGCTTTAGGAAGTAAAACAGGTATGTCCTCAGGTCACTCAGCTCTTGAGGCTATTGAGAAAAAAATACCACGTCTGCTCATTTGTCTCTGTGACTCCATGAACTATAGCTGCCAGGCTCCTCTGTCCATGGGATTCTCCAGGAAGGAATACTGGAGTGGGCTGCCATTTCCTCCTCCAGGGAATCTTCCCTACCCAGGGATTTAGCCCACATTTCCTACATCGGCATGTGGATTCTTCAGCACTAAGCCACCTGGGAAGCCCTTCTAGGCTGTTAGGAATCTGTGAAATGAAATGTGACTTATCCTTGAATGTTGGAAAAGCATTGTGTAATCAAAAGTGCTATTGGCACCTACTATGTGCAGGGCACTGTGCTGGATCTGGGCCCATAGAGGAGTTGGAAACATGGTCCCAGTTCTCAAGTGCAAGAATGCCATTCATCACCCTTTTTAGTTGCCCACACTGTGATCTCCTTCCTGTGCCTAGGGGACTCCCCAACCTCCAGAGACAAAGTCACCTTGCTGCTAAAGACTGAAAATGACAGAGACAGACTTCCTGGCCTTTTTCGCAGTTGGGGGCGGGGAAGGGGCAATGCCTAGGCTCCCGCTATTGCCGCTGATAGGAAGGAGTGGGATGGTGCAGAAGTCTGCAGCTATAGGGGCAGTGGCAGCCCCCAGAGCACTGTGCAGCATCTTTGGGGTCCTTGGCAGGGTCATCAACAGACTGCTTTGCAGCACGACCACAGGCTTCCAACCAGGCTGCATCACCATGCTGCTGAACGCACCTCCAGCCCAACTGGGGATTCCTGTGGGCCATTTGCCAAGCTGAGCATAAATGCCCTGTCTGCTTAGACCATCTAGACTCAGCCAGTGTTGATTGACACAAGGGTCCTCCCTCGTAGTCTCCCTTGTGGGCACCAATTGAGCCAATTTAGCCATTGTTTTTTTAACTGCAGCATTGGGTGTACTCTGCTCCATCACTCACTCTTCAAACTCCTTATAATAACACACACTTAGGTACGAGGCTGTCTGTGGTCACAGAATAAGCCAGTTGCTCCCATGGGGGATTTAACTAGTTACCTTGGCTGCTGCTGCTAAGTGAATCAACCAGAAATGGAAGTAAATTTAATCTCAGATACATTTCTGTGTGGATAAAATGAAGCATATATTGTACACATGTTTCTGGTACTGTAGGCAGGGTAGTCTCTCTCTTTTTTTTATGATATTAAAGAAAATAATACACTAGAGTTTTAGCCAAAAACAAAAAATAAAACAAAACAAACCTCCAAAGTGACAGAGAAAACATCATTTTTGCTGTTGTTGTTTTAAATAGAGAAGAAACAGTTTCAATATTCCGTTCATCTTCCTTACTCAGCCTTTCCCTTTGTCTTGTAGAAATTGCATTGTGGCGCATACTTGTAATTCATCCACAGACTCTTCTTGATGACATTGAACTTGGCAATAAGAAACTTTCAGTATGAGATTGGATCATTTTGTCTCAAAGAGCAAAGAACTGATTCCTTAAAAGATTGAGAAAATATGAATTTCCGCTGATGCAAACCAGGAATGCAAGTCTTCCCTATTATTCTCCCAGCAAGTTAAATGTGGAAGTGGAATCATTTCTTATAAAATGAGAAGGCAAAGAGATCATTAAGCTTTTCACTTACACTTACTTTGAGCAGCCTGGAAAATAAGTCCAGGAACAAATGCTTGGGTCTCAGAAGAGAGCAGGGTGGGCTGAAGAGACTGGGGGTGGAGGTCTCAGTGGAAGCCACAGCCCCCACCTCTCCCATTGAATCCCTTGCATCCAGTTGTCTGGAGTAATCATCACTGGTGCTCAGGGAGAAAGGTGATCATTCCAGAACAGGCCTGCAAAGGGTGGGGGCCATTGTTCATCTCCCTTTTTCCCTTGCCTTCCTCATTCCAGCTCCCAAAGATCCCTCTCACTCACACACGAAAGAGTCTCCCCCAACTTACCCCACCTGTGCTGTGTGATTGCACTGTTTTACCTTCTGGGAACACTTGCTCTTCTGAAGCTCTCCTTTCTTCTGGTTTTTCTCCTACCTTTCTGACCAGTCTCTCTCATTTTCCTTCTCTACCTAGGCTTGCTCTTTACACCCATCACACTTTAAATTTTGGTACGAGGCTGTCTGTGGTCACAGAATAAGCCAGTTGCTCCCATGGGGGATTTAACTAGTTACCTTGGCTGCTGCTGCTAAGTGAATCAACCAGAAATGGAAGTAAATTTAATCTCAGATACATTTCTGTGTGGATAAAATGAAGCATATATTGTACACATGTTTCTGGTACTGTAGGCAGGGTAGTCTCTTTTTTTTATGATATTAAAGAAAATAATACACTAGAGTTTTAGCCAAAAACAAAAAATAAAACAAAACAAACCTCCAAAGTGACAGAGAAAACATCATTTTTGCTGTTGTTGTTTTAAATAGAGAAGAAACAGTTTCAATATTCCGTTCATCTTCCTTACTCAGCCTTTCCCTTTGTCTTGTAGAAATTGCATTGTGGCGCATACTTGTAATTCATCCACAGACTCTTCTTGATGACATTGAACTTGGCAATAAGAAACTTTCAGTATGAGATTGGATCATTTTGTCTCAAAGAGCAAAGAACTGATTCCTTAAAAGATTGAGAAAATATGAATTTCCGCTGATGCAAACCAGGAATGCAAGTCTTCCCTATTATTCTCCCAGCAAGTTAAATGTGGAAGTGGAATCATTTCTTATAAAATGAGAAGGCAAAGAGATCATTAAGCTTTTCACTTACACTTACTTTGAGCAGCCTGGAAAATAAGTCCAGGAACAAATGCTTGGGTCTCAGAAGAGAGCAGGGTGGGCTGAAGAGACTGGGGGTGGAGGTCTCAGTGGAAGCCACAGCCCCCACCTCTCCCATTGAATCCCTTGCATCCAGTTGTCTGGAGTAATCATCACTGGTGCTCAGGGAGAAAGGTGATCATTCCAGAACAGGCCTGCAAAGGGTGGGGGCCATTGTTCATCTCCCTTTTTCCCTTGCCTTCCTCATTCCAGCTCCCAAAGATCCCTCTCACTCACACACGAAAGAGTCTCCCCCAACTTACCCCACCTGTGCTGTGTGATTGCACTGTTTTACCTTCTGGGAACACTTGCTCTTCTGAAGCTCTCCTTTCTTCTGGTTTTTCTCCTACCTTTCTGACCAGTCTCTCTCAGTTTCTCCCTCTCCCTCCTCCTCTACCTGTTTCCTAATGCTGGTGTTCTATTATGGGGCTTTTTTTCCCCCTTTTCTTTCCACTTGCACTCCCTTTTTCTCTGGGTGATCACATCCATTTCTTTGCCTTAGAACGATCGCCAGTAACCCATAACCAGCACCTAGCTCCCTCCTGAATCCCAAACCTCTGTCTCCAATAAGCTCCTAATCTACTTTACACTGGATACTTTGCTATCGCCTCAACTACAATATCTATGTCCCCATTCTGAATCATTTATCCTCTGGCTCCAAACTGCCTCTTTCTATACCCCCACATACAGCATCCAGAGACCTCCAAATTAGCCTTAACACACTCTTCCTTCCTGCTCTAGACTCTTGCACTGAATTCTATAAATTCTGCCTCAGAAATTGTTCTTAAAACTGGCCCCTCATCTCCATCCCAGTGGCCCCCGCCTCCATTCAGCCCCTTCATCTCTTAACCACGGCTACTGCCCGCCTCCCACCCACCCCGGCCCCCAGCATGCCCGGTACTGCTTCCCAGTTATCCTCGTGTGAGATGAGATGTGCTGCTTGGGCAGCCGAGGGAGAAAAGCCCATCAGACCTGAGAATCCAAACAGATGGGAGCTAAAGAAGAACAAAGACTTCTCATAGAGTTAGGACCCTGGATGAGTCTGAGGCTTGAAGGGAAGAGACACTTATGAAATCTCAGCAAGTCCTGCCTATACCAGGGACCAAGCCAATCCCCAGAGCCGCCTTCAGGGTCTGTACCTGCCTGCCTGCCTCCATCCACTTCCTACTCCCAGGGAAGCTGCCCGTGGCCACGTAATTAGTTAGCCTGAAATACTACCTCGGTGCCATCACATTCTGGCTTCCAGTCTTTGGCGACTCCACAGAATACACAGCTGTCCAGTTTACAATCCCTCAAACCACTCCAGGACCCCTGTAGTCTCTCTCAGGGCTTTGTTCTCCTGTGTCTCCACTCAGACTCTGACATTAATCTTTCTCTTCTATCACACTGAAGTACTGACCTTGATGTTCCAGTGGCTGAGATTTTGCTCATGCCCTTTCTCCTTCTAGAACTCTGTCCTGTAATTCTTCAAACATGTTTGTGTAGATCACAGATGATTTTTCATTTGCCCAACCAATATTTACTGAGAGCCAACCATGGGCCAACTGGATTCCAGTGAAGAAGACAAATCTCTCTCCTTGACGATTTCTTCATCCACTGGAAAGACAGTCAGGCAAGGAAAAGGAAGTTACTTTTACAGTGTGATCCGTTCTGCAGTGGTGCTACCAGATGAGGACTGGGGAATATCCTTCTGAGAATCTCTCATATCTCATTATCACAGAGACGGTCAGGTCCCCTTAGGGAGAAAATATGTACTCTCTTTTAAACTCCAAGGGTGTGATTCTCAACTTTGTGGTACAAAGATTCATCTGGAGTGCTTTCTAATCACACAATTTCCAGGGTCTCATTTTCAGAGGTTCTGTTTCAGTAGGTCTGGGATTGGGAGTAGAAATAAACATTTTAAAATACCCCCCTCAGTGAATCTAATATAGATGAGGCCACAGGTCATGCTTGGGAAAACATTCCTAAGGAATTTACTGTTTTTGCAACTCACATAACATACCAGATACAGTCTTTTAGTCTATAGGCTTACATATATGGCTTATAGTGTTTGCTAAATAATTTCTCTTTAAAAGTAAGCTTCCTCTGTTTAACTTCTTTATATTCCTCCATAGCACAAGAACAGGGCGCAAGCAATTGTATGTCTTAAGTCCTTAAGAATTTTAGTAAAATCCTTTTTTCTGTTTGAATTTTTATAATAACAACATATCACTTTAAAAAATCAGCAACTTCCCAGGTGGTCCAGGGGCTCACACTCTGCCTTCCAATGCAGGGGACATGAGTTTGATCTCTGGTTGGAGAACTAAAATCCCACATCCCATAGAGTAACTAATCCGAGAGCAGCAACTACTACTGAGCCTGTACACCACAGGTAGGGCGAAGAAGCTCGTGAGCCACAATAAGGAGCTCACTAAGGCCTGACACAGCCAAATAAATAAATAAAATTTGAAAAACTGAAATTAAAAAAGACTGATCTGAAAACAAAGTGCTTCAAAGGCCAGGTTCTTAGTGGCATGGGCAGGGAGATTACTGTCGCATTCCAAAGCCCAAGCCCATCCCATGGAAGCAAAACAGATACGGCGCCCACTGCCCACGTCCCTCAGGGTAGCTAACACTGCAGAACCATGACATTCCGGATATGTTTCAGAAAGGAGTCACTGGTGGAACGTGCTCTTCAAAGCTGAATCTGATCTCCTGCAGCACAATTGTGACAAAGCATTCTTTTCAAACAGCTTTTCCAGCAGCCTTTCATGAAAATGTGAATAGAGGCCCAAGAAGCCCAAGATTTCTTGACCCAGCTGGGGAAGTCAGCCTTCCGTTGCTTGCAGCCCCAGGCACAGCACCTGACCATCTCCACCTGCAATGACTACGGTACCACCGAACATCCCTGGGCGGGTGCACAGAGACTCCGGTCCCAATCAGCAGGTCTGGCTCCGCCTTCTCTCTACTCCAGCTGGTCCTTCTCTAGATGCGCGCAGGACTGTCCTGTGACGCCACAGGCACCGGGTTCCCGGTTGTGGCCGCCCCCACAGCTACGTGTTCTGGGGGCAGACCACCCACATCAGAGTCATCCCAGGTAGTAAACCCTAGTCTAAGCTGGGCCTGGGAATCTCTAGAAGAGAAATAAAAGAGGAGGATTAGGCTGGGATTAACATTCTCTTTGTTCTTTTCTTCCTACAGTTTTCTTTCTGTTCTCAAAAGAGGCTGATTTAACTTTTATTCCTCCATAGCACAAGAACAGGGCGCAAGCAATTGTATGTCTTAAGTCCTTAAGAATTTTAGTAAAACTTTTTCTGTTTGAATTTTTATAATAACAACATATCACTTTAAAAAATCAGCAACTTCCCAGGTGGTCCAGGGGCTCACACTCTGCCTTCCAATGCAGGGGACATGAGTTTGATCTCTGGTTGGAGAACTAAAATCCCACATCCCATAGAGTAACTAATCCGAGAGCAGCAACTACTACTGAGCCTGTACACCACAGGTAGGGCGAAGAAGCTCGTGAGCCACAATAAGGAGCTCACTAAGGCCTGACACAGCCAAATAAATAAATAAAATTTGAAAAACTGAAATTAAAAAAGACTGATCTGAAAACAAAGTGCTTCAAAGGCCAGGTTCTTAGTGGCATGGGCAGGGAGATTACTGTCGCATTCCAAAGCCCAAGCCCATCCCATGGAAGCAAAACAGATACGGCGCCCACTGCCCACGTCCCTCAGGGTAGCTAACACTGCAGAACCATGACATTCCGGATATGTTTCAGAAAGGAGTCACTGGTGGAACGTGCTCTTCAAAGCTGAATCTGATCTCCTGCAGCACAATTGTGACAAAGCATTCTTTTCAAACAGCTTTTCCAGCAGCCTTTCATGAAAATGTGAATAGAGGCCCAAGAAGCCCAAGATTTCTTGACCCAGCTGGGGAAGTCAGCCTTCCGTTGCTTGCAGCCCCAGGCACAGCACCTGACCATCTCCACCTGCAATGACTACGGTACCACCGAACATCCCTGGGCGGGTGCACAGAGACTCCGGTCCCAATCAGCAGGTCTGGCTCCGCCTTCTCTCTACTCCAGCTGGTCCTTCTCTAGATGCGCGCAGGACTGTCCTGTGACGCCACAGGCACCGGGTTCCCGGTTGTGGCCGCCCCCACAGCTACGTGTTCTGGGGGCAGACCACCCACATCAGAGTCATCCCAGGTAGTAAACCCTAGTCTAAGCTGGGCCTGGGAATCTCTAGAAGAGAAATAAAAGAGGAGGATTAGGCTGGGATTAACATTCTCTTTGTTGTTTTTTCCTACAGTTCTCTTTCTGTTCTCAAAAGAGGCTGATTTACTATTTCCTGAGAATGCCCCCTTCCCCCAGCTCCCACCTTGCCTCACAGCAGAAGCCATTAACCTACCTGCGTGATATTAGCCCTGCTCCTATGTTTAGCTTCTGTAAAGTTTGAGAGTCTAGAACAAATCCAGATCTTGGACAGGGGAGTGTTAAGACTCTACTCTTTAACAGGATTAGAGAAGGAAATGGCAACCACTCCAGTATTCTTGCCTGGAAAATCCCATGGACAGAGAAGCCTGGCGGGCTATAGGTCCATGGGGTTACACAGAGTCGGACATGACTGAGAGACTAACGCTTTGACTTTCATATTATACCTCAGAACCCAGTGAGAGGCATCTTGGGTTCTAACAGGACAGGGAAGGCTGGGAGGCATCAGGACTCAGAGCAAGTCTGACCATTGGACCCAGAACTGGACCAGGATGGATCCATCCCAGTCCCAGGTACTAGCAGGTACCCACCTCGTCAGGTGCCCTCCTCTGCAGTAGGGACCATCGCAGATCAGACTCACATGCTCAATTCAAGTATGACCCACTAAACCAACAGGGACCCACAGGTATGGTCAACAGTCAGAGTTAAGATGGCATATTGGCAAACAAGGGGTTCTTAGCTTTTAGGCTGAGTTTGAGGAGCTTCTCTTAGAGGACCCATGTTACTAGGTAATTTAGCAGGACAGGAAAACAACACAAGAATCCAGTTATCAATTCTGTAGGGGGTAAGGAGGACAAGGAATATGCCACACCTTTGGAGCAAAGCTAGCTTTGGTATTTGAACAAAACCAGAAGGAAGAGGGCTGAGGTCTGGAGATGAGCTTCAAAAATCATCCCTACGTCCTTCTTCATAGGATTCAGACAGGTGAGCAATACCTTATCACAGGACTGCAGCAGAAGGCAGAGAGGTTAGACTAGGCATCCCTGGAGACTCTCCTAGGTCCAAGAGCCAACCACTGCCTCAAATCCATAACATATCTTTACTGTAACACCAGCACCCTTCCTTATCCTCACATGCCCTGGTTCATGCCCTCTGAAACTTGGAATTGTTCACCGTGTGTGCCTCTTCAGAACAGCTGCTGAGCAAAATGGAGAGATGGGATTACAAACCAAGCTCGTAACACAAACAAGAGCCCCAAATTTATTTCCTTGGGCAATGTTTCCTTTTCATAAGAATCTGGTGGACATGAGAACCTTTAGAGGTAATTTAGTCCGTCCCACTGATGTAATCTAGGATGCTATATAATTTATAATTTTAATTTCTAGAACAGAATTCTAAGGGCAGTTCTACTGGTGTTGCCATAGAAGATTAACAAGTGGAAAGTTTATCACTTCTTGGTAGTTGTAAATGTGCAATCCCATGATGTGCTTTATTATATGTATATCTGATATATACATATATATAATATATAAAATTTAGGGGTGTGTGCCAGGTCTCAGTTGTGACATGCAGGTTCTTTAGTTGCTGCACGTGGGATCTAGTTCCCTGACCAGGGATCAAACCCAGGTTTCCGGTATTGGGAGTGTGGAGTCTTAGCCACTGGACCACCAGGGAAGTCCCCCATGATATGCTTTATACTTTTATTAGCAGGAAGCTATATAGATTAGATCATACGGATTTGCTTTTGATAATGTCAAGAAAGGGACATTAATTTATTTGGGTAGAAATGTCCTAACATTGCTCTAAAAATCATTGCTGGGACATCATACCAAGATGTATGTCACCAGAAAATCCGGGTTTCACCTCTCCTCGAGGGCTCACCCTGAATATTGACACAGCTCATGGAGTTAGGAAGCCTCCTTACCTTTCCATTTCCCGATTCAGCTCAACCTACTTTACATAAGCTCCTTATTCTCCCAACCCCTCCACTTCTCAGTGACAGGAACGGGGTGCTGGTCATTCCTTTCCCCTGCTGTTATCTTTGAAATTAAATCAACGTGGCTTTTATTTCACATTTCCTTTAAGATGTTTGTTTGTGCTAAAGAACTCATACAGAGATTTTTTTTTTTTTTTCCTCCCAGGGGATTTGCATTTTAGTAAGAGCTGAATAAGAAAAGTGGATTGTAAAAGCCTGTCAGAAACGAAGTGGTGCGTGTCTCCCTTCTCATAATTGCCTTAGAATGATTAGGGTTGAACTTTGTTGTTGCTGGGTTCTTCTTCCAAAGTGAAAACAGGCACTTTTCCTCTGCCAGGCCTCAAGGATGGGTGTCAAGGGGGAAATGACCTGTGATACCTTAGAAAATGTAAATTCTGGCTTTCTAGACAAAAAGGAAGATGTGGAGCAACTGGAGATGGCATGTTCAGACGTGGACCACTAGGATGGCTTTCAATGGATCTTAATCTATGTGGCTCTCATGCTCCTTTGAGAATAACAAGTGGAAAGTTTATCACTTCTTGGTAGTTGTAAATGTGCAATCCCATGATGTGCTTTATTATATGTATATCTGATATATACATATATATAATATATAAAATTTAGGGGTGTGTGCCAGGTCTCAGTTGTGACATGCAGGTTCTTTAGTTGCTGCACGTGGGATCTAGTTCCCTGACCAGGGATCAAACCCAGGTTTCCGGTATTGGGAGTGTGGAGTCTTAGCCACTGGACCACCAGGGAAGTCCCCCATGATATGCTTTATACTTTTATTAGCAGGAAGCTATATAGATTAGATCATACGGATTTGCTTTTGATAATGTCAAGAAAGGGACATTAATTTATTTGGGTAGAAATGTCCTAACATTGCTCTAAAAATCATTGCTGGGACATCATACCAAGATGTATGTCACCAGAAAATCCGGGTTTCACCTCTCCTCGAGGGCTCACCCTGAATATTGACACAGCTCATGGAGTTAGGAAGCCTCCTTACCTTTCCATTTCCCGATTCAGCTCAACCTACTTTACATAAGCTCCTTATTCTCCCAACCCCTCCACTTCTCAGTGACAGGAACGGGGTGCTGGTCATTCCTTTCCCCTGCTGTTATCTTTGAAATTAAATCAACGTGGCTTTTATTTCACATTTCCTTTAAGATGTTTGTTTGTGCTAAAGAACTCATACAGAGATTTTTTTTTTTTTTTCCTCCCAGGGGATTTGCATTTTAGTAAGAGCTGAATAAGAAAAGTGGATTGTAAAAGCCTGTCAGAAACGAAGTGGTGCGTGTCTCCCTTCTCATAATTGCCTTAGAATGATTAGGGTTGAACTTTGTTGTTGCTGGGTTCTTCTTCCAAAGTGAAAACAGGCACTTTTCCTCTGCCAGGCCTCAAGGATGGGTGTCAAGGGGGAAATGACCTGTGATACCTTAGAAAATGTAAATTCTGGCTTTCTAGACAAAAAGGAAGATGTGGAGCAACTGGAGATGGCATGTTCAGACGTGGACCACTAGGATGGCTTTCAATGGATCTTAATCTATGTGGCTCTCATGCTCCTTTGAGAATACGAGGTCATAACATACATAGATAGAGATAAGTAAAATATGGCTACTATTTCAAGGGAATTGTGAACTTCATAGCCCTCAGTAAAAAAGGTCCATGTTGGGCTTCCCTGGTGGTCCAGTGGGGAAAGAGTCTGCCTTGCAGTGCAAGGGGCACTGGTTTGATCCCTGGCCTGGGAAGATCCCACGTGCCGTGGAGTGGAGTGGTGTGTCCAACTGCGAGCCAGCACTCTGGAGCGCATGTGCCCAGAGCCAGTGCTCTGCAACAGGAGAGGCCACTGCAATGGGAGGCCCACACAGGCTGAAGAACAAAGACGGATGAAAATAAATAAATGAAAGACCAATAAAAGAGGCCAAAATTTAAATATATATATATATATATAAACTCTCTAAAAAAAAGATCCATGTCTTCAAAATATTCCCCCCCCCATTCTTTTGGTTCAATCTTAATCCAGAAGTTAGAATAAATGGATGAAATTTGAAGTCCAATTAAGCTGCAAATATACCATGATACTCAGCATTGGCTAGGTACAAAGGAAATCATAAAAATGTAAGACCTCATGTTGTTGTTGTTGTTCTTTAGCTGTTTGGACCCCATGGTGGACTAAGCCACCCCCCACCCCTCCGGCTCCTCTATCCATGGGGTTTCCCAGACAAGACTACTGGAGTGGATTTCCATTTCCTTCATCAGGGGATCTTGCCAACCCAGCAGTCAAACCTGCAATTTCTACATTGGCAGGTGGGTTCTTTACCACTGAGTTACCAGGGAAGCCCTGTGAGATCTCACCTCTGCCCCTAAACTTGCATGATGTATCTTTCAACAAGACAGTGTAGAGTTCGGTGCTAGTTTGTGTGGTACAGATAAAGAGTCAGTGACTTAGTCAGAGGTGATTTCATGGAGAAAGAAGGAATTCAGTTGTACTTGACAGGATCTGTAGGGCTTAGATAAACAGAAGGGAAGTGTGAATGTTTTGCATGGAGACAATGTAGTTCAAGAGAGACTGTGAGCTTTGATATCTGATACATTTGGGTTTGAATTATGGCTCTATTGGTTACATGCTCTGTAACCATGTGAAATTTACTTAATATCTCTGCATTTGCATTTTTACATTTGTAAAATGGGCATTTTGGTAGAATGGATGGGAAAAATAAATAATTTATTTTATTTTTTTATTTGAAGGATAATTGCTTTACAGAGCTTTGTTGTTTTCTGCCACACGTCAATATGAATCAGGCATAGGTATACATAAGTCCCCTCCCTCTTGAACTTTCCTCCCATCTTTCCTCTCTGTCCCACCCCTCCAGGTAGAGAGAGAGATGTATGCAAAGAGCAACATGGAAATTTACATTACCATATGTAAAATAGATAACCAATGGCAATTTGCTGTAAGACTCAGGGAACTCAAACAGGGGCTCTGTAACAACCTAATATAATTTTTTAAAAGCATATGGAGTAGTGCCAAGAAGACAACAACCGCATTTCTCTTGTTTGCTACCATATCTTGGGAGTATAACCCAGGGGCTGGCACATAGAAGGTGCTCAAATCAATATCTGCGAGAATGTAGGACGGATAAGTGAGGGAATGAATGAATAAAAGAAAAAAATATGTTGAACATAGGCAATAACAATGAATCCACGGCATGGCAGTATAAAATTTACTTTTCAAACATATTATAATAAAATTATAGGAGAGCTTTAACTAAAATGGATTCACATTGTATTCTAGATTATTCAAAGACGAAGTCTCCAGCATCTGGGTTATTTGACCTCTTCCAGCTTCATCACCAGTTTCTCAGTTCTCCGTGATTTTAGTGTATTTTTTCCTTTGTCTTTGGTTTTCCGTTTTTAGCAATTTACTATGAAGTTCCTAAGTGCGGTTTCTTTGTGTTTATTTTACTTGGGGTTCAATGACCTTCTTGAATCTGTAGGTGGATGGTTTGCATCAGTTTGGGCAAATGTTTGGCCAATACTCCTCCTCTATGAAGTACCTTACTTGTTAAGCTTGTTAACAACTGTAACACCTTATGTGACCATTTCTATTAGGTAAATACTTAAGAGCTATTCAGGTATTTATAATGAGTATGTAAGGAGAAGCTTCTTTCCAAAATCACAAAGACAACTACTTATGAGAAAATATCTAAAGGGACAAGCCTCACTATCTGATTAATATTACCTAGGGTTCTGAAGGTTCTGAAGGATTTCCTTCATTCAACACTCATTCAACAAGTATTTGAGATCCTGTTATGCATCAGGCACTATTCTGGTGTTGAGACTATTTTGGTGATTAAGCTAAGGTCTCTGTACTTAAACAACTTGCACTTTCATAGGGGAAAATAAAAAAATAAGCAACTAAATAGCAGGGAAACTATCAGATATTCATAAGTGTTCTAATGATTATTAAAATTGATGATAGGATCTTCCCTGGTGGTTCAGTGGTTGAGAATCTGCCTTCTAACGCAGAGGAAGCTGGTTTGATTCCTGGTCAGGGAACTTAGATCCCACATGCCAAGAGGAATTAAGCCCCCACACTACAACTAGAGAGAAGCCTGTGCACCACAATTAAGACACGATGCAGCCAAATATGTAAATAAATATTTTGAAAAAATAGATGATGAATAGTAACTTAAGAGCATATTTTATGCAGAATGGTTAGGGAAGGATGTTTTTGGAAGAAGGTGACTCTCAAGGTGATTGAATGACAAGAAGGAATCGGCCATGCAATTATGAAAAAGCATTGGAGGCAAAAGAGAGAACTAGCACAAGGCCCTAAGAGAGGAATCAGGTTGACGTCTGTGATGGTTAACTTTATGTGTCAGCTTAACTGGGTCATGGTATGTTTGGTTGCTCAGATATTTGTTTCAACATTTCTAAGTGTGTCTGTGAACGTGTTTCCAGATGAGGTTAGCATTTGAACCTGTAGACTGAGTAGACAAGATTGTCCTCCCCAGTGTGAGTGGGCATCACCCAATCCACTGAGGGCCTGAGAAGTAAAAAATAGGTGTAGGAAGGGAGAATTTACCCTCTTTGCTTGACTGCTTGAGCTGAACTATTGGTCTTCTCTTGCCCTTTGTTGCTGTTGTTCAGTTGCTAAGTCCTGTCCAACTTTTTGCAACCAATGAACTGTAGCATGCCAGGCTCCTCTGTCCTTCACTGTCTCCTGGAGTTTGCTCACAGTCATGTCCACTGAGTCAGTGATGCTATCTAATCCTCTCATCCTCTGTCACCCCCTTTTCCTTTTGCAGTCCATCTTTCCCAGCGTCAGGGCCTTTTCCAGTGAGCTGGCTCTTATCCTAGGACTGGGGTTTATCATCATCATTCCTGGCTCTTAGACCTTCAAGCTTGGACTCATATTATCAGCTCTCTTGGTGCTCAGGTCTTCAGACTACAAGCCCATACCAGTGAGTCTCCTGGGTTTCCAGTTTGTAGATGGTAGATTATGGGACTTGTCAGTCTCTATAATCATGTAAGTCAGTTCCTTTTTATAGATCTCTTCATGTGTATAAATATAAAGATGCCATTGATTCTCTCTGGAGAACCTGGAGTTATTTCAAGGAAAAGAAAGAAGTTAAGAGTGACCCGAGTGACAGAAAAAAAAAAAAAAAGAGAGTGACCCAAGTGAAACGGGGGAAGTCGAAAGTGAAAGAAATGAGGCAGTGGACAGAGACTGTCCAGATCCTTCAGGGTTTGTAAGTCAGAGTAAGGAGTTCAGATTTATCCTAAATATGATAAGAAGCTACTACAAAAGCTTTCAGGAGGAGACGAACAGGGTCTGATTTATATTTTTTAAACCTCACTTAAACTTTTGTGTGGAAAGAAGCAGTTTGCAGAGAGGCAAGATTGAAGATGGAAAAACAAATTGGGCTGTGAATGCAGTGGTCCAGGAGAGGGATGGTGAGGGCTTGGATGGGGGTCATGAAGGAGGAGAGATGAACTAAAGTGTAAAGACTCAGGATTTGGTTTTGAAGGTAGAGTCAATAGAACTTGCAGCAGCTGGGTATGACTGTGGAAGGGGAAGGAGAGATGACTAGAGATAAATCCTAGATTTCTGGCATAAGCAGCTCAGTGTGCAGTAAAGTCATCTCACTGATATGGAAAAGCTAGAGAGTAAAATCTGTTGGCATAAGTCAGTTTTGAGGTCAGCATTTACCCTTTGCTTGACGCTTGAATTTGGTCCCCCAGTTGCTAAGTCCTGTCCAACTTTTTGCAACCAATGAACTGTAGCATGCCAGGCTCCTCTGTCCTTCACTGTCTCCTGGAGTTTGCTCACAGTCATGTCCACTGAGTCAGTGATGCTATCTAATCCTCTCATCCTCTGTCACCCCCTTTTCCTTTTGCAGTCCATCTTTCCCAGCGTCAGGGCCTTTTCCAGTGAGCTGGCTCTTATCCTAGGACTGGGGTTTATCATCATCATTCCTGGCTCTTAGACCTTCAAGCTTGGACTCATATTATCAGCTCTCTTGGTGCTCAGGTCTTCAGACTACAAGCCCATACCAGTGAGTCTCCTGGGTTTCCAGTTTGTAGATGGTAGATTATGGGACTTGTCAGTCTCTATAATCATGTAAGTCAGTTCCTTTTTATAGATCTCTTCATGTGTATAAATATAAAGATGCCATTGATTCTCTCTGGAGAACCTGGAGTTATTTCAAGGAAAAGAAAGAAGTTAAGAGTGACCCGAGTGACAGAAAAAAAAAAAAAAAGAGAGTGACCCAAGTGAAACGGGGGAAGTCGAAAGTGAAAGAAATGAGGCAGTGGACAGAGACTGTCCAGATCCTTCAGGGTTTGTAAGTCAGAGTAAGGAGTTCAGATTTATCCTAAATATGATAAGAAGCTACTACAAAAGCTTTCAGGAGGAGACGAACAGGGTCTGATTTATATTTTTTAAACCTCACTTAAACTTTTGTGTGGAAAGAAGCAGTTTGCAGAGAGGCAAGATTGAAGATGGAAAAACAAATTGGGCTGTGAATGCAGTGGTCCAGGAGAGGGATGGTGAGGGCTTGGATGGGGGTCATGAAGGAGGAGAGATGAACTAAAGTGTAAAGACTCAGGATTTGGTTTTGAAGGTAGAGTCAATAGAACTTGCAGCAGCTGGGTATGACTGTGGAAGGGGAAGGAGAGATGACTAGAGATAAATCCTAGATTTCTGGCATAAGCAGCTCAGTGTGCAGTAAAGTCATCTCACTGATATGGAAAAGCTAAGGAAAAGTTCATTTTGAGGTCAGGAGGGTAGATGGGGAATTCTGCTTTGGCCACGATAAGTCAGAGATGGCCACTCTCCATTCAAGTGCACAAAGCAAGTTAATACTTTGAGACATGCCTCTAGCTTTCCAGAGAGAGAGATTCAGATATAGATACAGAGTGGGAAATCATTCACATGTAAATATCATTTCAATCAGCCTTAGAACTAGAGAAGAGTCCTATATATCATAGGCCAAATATATAGAAACATGACAGCTTGGACTGGAAGAGACATTAAAGACTGGGTGACTCACTGGTAAAGAATCTATCTGCCAATGCAGGAGGCACGGGTTCAATCCCTGGATCAGGAAGATTCCCTAGAGGAGGAAATGGCAACCTACTCCAGTCGTTCTTGTCTGGGAGATCCCACGCACAGAAGAGCTTGGCAGGCTACAGTCCATGGGGTCACAAAAGAGTCAGACACAACGCTGTGACTAAACAACAAAACAACAGTCCAACTGTATTCTTTAATAAATAGGAAAAATGAGACCCTGTGAGGTTAAGTGCTTTTTCCATAGTTTTACAGTCCATCGGAATCTAGGATTTCTTTACTTGGTTCAGTGCATTTTTACTTACCTTCACTTCTAAAATATTGCAACTTAACTCCAAAGTCATGGCAAATCTTTGTTGAAAGAAATAATTACATTCTGTGCAATATTAGACTTAAACTGATTTTAAAAAAGTTTAAAAAGAAAAGAAACAACAAATAAATGACTTTAACATATTTCACTCTCAATATGAATTCAAATAAAGCAGCAGCTTGGTCGGCAGACTGGTTGGCTCATTGAAAAATGAATGAGCAGAAACATTTTTATCCAGAATTAATTACAGCTGATGCAACGTTTTTAAGAGAAGACTTTAAATTAAAAGGCCAATCATCATACAGAAGGAAAAAAAACTTGCAATGTAACATCCCATTACCTGAGTTGTTAAACTGGGTAGTAAAACTTCTTAGACCACTGAATTTTACATACATACATACACAAACATACACACATAGACTCACAACTTCATTAGATACAGCAAGTGTGTATCCTTCTGCTACAGCAAAGTGGTACAGAGGAAGCTGTGAGAGTCAAAAGAACAACCATGGACATTTTGTGTTGGCACACTTCGAATAAAGTGAAAGAGGCCAAAAAAGCTGAAACTGATGTTCATAGATTTTCCATTTAGCACCAGAAAACTAATCTAGGCACTGCAGATAAACAACAAAGCAATAAATGATCGACAGTTCTTTGTATGGAAGTAACTCTGACTTGTTTATGAAATTCTCGATAACTATAGAAGACATTCCAAATAGAATGTTCCAGACATTGTTCTGCCTGAGAGACTTTTCTGAGAAGAAAGCAACAGCTGTTCCTTTCCCCTGTGTCCATATCCGGCAAACTTCCCACTACCAACTCAAGAGACAACCATAAGCATCATTTAATCTTTTTGAGTTTCGATTTCTTGGTCAGTAAAATGAAGCAGGTGATTGCTTGAGAATTCCCAGGGGCTTTGAAATCATATTTCCAAAACTTGCCAAGGCCAAAATCAATAAAAAAGAAAGAATTCTAAGTTCATGTGAGACTAACTTTTTTTCTATGTTCAAGCACAGCTGTGATCAGCTACTTGGAAAGTCACGTAACTATGACCCACTTTCTTTTTGCCCTCAGTTAAAATAACCTTTTAATATTTTATTGCATCTTTAAAGTAGTAAACACCACTTTATAAATAAAGTCATTGTAATGTCTCTAGTAATTCCAACTATAAATCTAGCTTTCAAACATGATCTCAGATGAGATTTTCTCAACACAAATTTAAATGATGGATTATTCTCAGTGCATGAAGATGTGGTAGGAGACCAGCTTAATATGAAGACATGGTATACTGTTAGGTCAGTAAACAAGATATAACTTGTCAAAACTAGGGAGTGCCCTCTTTCTCTCCTGTTGACCCTGTATATGAGGCCTTTGCAGGGACTGATGCCACACCCATGTCCAACAGCAAAAGGAAAGTGGTGTCTTCTGCTTGTTCACTCAAGATCAAGGCCTCTCTTCTCATATCTTTCTTAACTCAGTCAGTTCTCTACATTTGGGGGAAATTAAGCTCAACAATAACCCCGATTTCCTCTGTCATTATTAAATTTTGACTCAATTTAATGTCAGCCCAAATCTGACGTGTGCTGAGTTTCATAGTGGGGAGCTTTTATTTTCCAGGATTTTGGAGATAGGAGAACAGGAAACATTCCTGATATTCTTTTTATTTGTTTTTAACTAGTTACTTTTACTGTGGTATTTCCAGCAATTAGTGCATGCCCCAAAACTAATATCATGGCATCCAGTCCCATCACTTCATGGCAAATACATAGAGAAAAATGGAAAGAATGACAAACTTTATTTTCTAGAGCTCCAAAATCACTGTGGATGGTGATTGAAACCATGAAATTAAAATACATTTGCTCCTTGGAAGAAAATCTATGACAAACCTAGACAGCATATTAAAAAGCAGAGACATCACTTTGTTGACAAAAATTCATATAGTCAAAGCTATGGTTTTTACAGTAGTCATGCATGGATGTGAGAGTTGGACCATAAAAAAGGCTGAGCACCAAAGAATTTATGCTTTTGAATTGTGCTGCTAGAGAACACTCTAGAGAGTCTCTTGGACAGCTAGGAGATGAAACCAGTCAATCCTAAAGGAAATCAACCCTGAATATTTGCTGAAAGGACTAATGCTGAAGCTGAAGCTCCAATACACTGGCCACCTGATGCAAAGAGCCAACTCATTGGAAAAGACCCTGTTTCTAGGAAAGATTAAGGACAAGAGGAGAAGGGGGTGACAAAGGATGGGATGGTTGGATGGTATCACTGACTCAATGGACATGAGTTTGAGCAAACCCCTTTCAAACATGATCTCAGATGAGATTTTCTCAACACAAATTTAAATGATGGATTATTCTCAGTGCATGAAGATGTGGTAGGAGACCAGCTTAATATGAAGACATGGTATACTGTTAGGTCAGTAAACAAGATATAACTTGTCAAAACTAGGGAGTGCCCTCTTTCTCTCCTGTTGACCCTGTATATGAGGCCTTTGCAGGGACTGATGCCACACCCATGTCCAACAGCAAAAGGAAAGTGGTGTCTTCTGCTTGTTCACTCAAGATCAAGGCCTCTCTTCTCATATCTTTCTTAACTCAGTCAGTTCTCTACATTTGGGGGAAATTAAGCTCAACAATAACCCCGATTTCCTCTGTCATTATTAAATTTTGACTCAATTTAATGTCAGCCCAAATCTGACGTGTGCTGAGTTTCATAGTGGGGAGCTTTTATTTTCCAGGATTTTGGAGATAGGAGAACAGGAAACATTCCTGATATTCTTTTTATTTGTTTTTAACTAGTTACTTTTACTGTGGTATTTCCAGCAATTAGTGCATGCCCCAAAACTAATATCATGGCATCCAGTCCCATCACTTCATGGCAAATACATAGAGAAAAATGGAAAGAATGACAAACTTTATTTTCTAGAGCTCCAAAATCACTGTGGATGGTGATTGAAACCATGAAATTAAAATACATTTGCTCCTTGGAAGAAAATCTATGACAAACCTAGACAGCATATTAAAAAGCAGAGACATCACTTTGTTGACAAAAATTCATATAGTCAAAGCTATGGTTTTTACAGTAGTCATGCATGGATGTGAGAGTTGGACCATAAAAAAGGCTGAGCACCAAAGAATTTATGCTTTTGAATTGTGCTGCTAGAGAACACTCTAGAGAGTCTCTTGGACAGCTAGGAGATGAAACCAGTCAATCCTAAAGGAAATCAACCCTGAATATTTGCTGAAAGGACTAATGCTGAAGCTGAAGCTCCAATACACTGGCCACCTGATGCAAAGAGCCAACTCATTGGAAAAGACCCTGTTTCTAGGAAAGATTAAGGACAAGAGGAGAAGGGGGTGACAAAGGATGGGATGGTTGGATGGTATCACTGACTCAATGGACATGAGTTTGAGCAAACCCCAGGGAATAGTGACGGACAGGGAAACCTGGCATGCTGCAGTCCATGAGGTCACAAGGAGTCAGACATGACTGAGTAACTAAACAACAATGACAACAAAGTGCTGGAAGCTGAGTTAAAGAATGAGTGAATAAACATTCTTCTAGTCTGGGGAAGAATTTGATGTGATGTGAAGGTGGTGAGCAGGACAGCATCTACAGTTCATTTAAAAACTTTTAACTGGCTCTGCATCATATATTCTCAGGAAATGCAAGTTAAAAAATGAACATGCCATGAACTTCCTGACTTAAAGATGTAGTTAGAAACATAATTTCCAGGGTAATGGAGATTACTGCATAATGTAGAGCTATTTGATCAGACACAAACTGGTTCCTTACTGCTGGAATTTTTGAATAATCAAATCTGGTTCTTTTTCCATCTTCTTGTCACCAGCCATCATGTTGATTTCTAGAATCCTCTTGATCTTTCTCAAATTATCTATTCCTAATCGTCTGTGGGCTAAGAAACCAGGTAACCAGGTTTATTATCATGTCTAAAATTGGAAAAGACAGTTGCTGAATGACAGAGTAAAAACATGGAAATAAAATGCATGAGCTTAGTGAATGAGATCTGTGGTGTTTCTTTTAACTTCTCAGAGGGCTTTTTCTTTGAGGTGTGTTCTCAGTGACTGACATTGGAAAAATGACCTCTGAGTAGGTGAGTTATTGCTACAAAAAGGCACTGTTTCCTTTTAAATGAATAAGAATAGCAGCTAATACTATATTCCATTTTCTTTGTAGAATGGATTCTCTGTTTTAAAAAAAGCAACCAAAAAAACCAAGAACAAAAAAGTGGGGTAATACACTCTCGGAAAGAAGACCTAAAGGGAATCACATTATATGAATAGCTAAGTTGATAGGAAAATAAATGTTGTTTTGCTCATAACACTGAAAAAGTCAATAAGCAGCAAATGAACTTCAGAGTATCAGGGCCAATATTCATTTAGATGTCCTTTGTCATTAAAAAAAAAAAAAACCCACAACACCCAAAGAAAACAAAGCAATAGGATAGGCACAGTGCCTAGAAGGGTTACGTTTTCAGAGGAACAAATTGCTGTATAAATAGATTTGTAAAACTTATTCATGAGACATATATAGCTCATTAATGGAGAGGGCGATTCCTTTATTCAGACTAGGTGCTGTGCTTAGTCATTCAGTCATGTCTGACTTTTTGCAACCCAATGGACTGCAGCACGTCAGGCTCCTCTGTCCATGGGAATTTTCCAGCCAAGAATACTAGAGTGGGTTGCATGCCCTCCTCCAGGGGATCTTCCCAACCCAGGGATGGAACCCAGGTCTCCTGCATTGCAGGCAGATTCTTTACTGTCTGAGCCACCTTAGAAGCCCATTCAGAGTAGGTTCCATTATTTTCAAATCCTATAGTAAGGAATTTTAAAATGGCAAGTTCCAGTAAAAATGTTTAGAACAAGATGGGAAGAAAATCCCTAAAAGCTCAGATATTTATACCATTGGTAATTGTTCAATAGAGATTTAACTGCCTTTATCTGTTTTTTTTTTTTTCCTTTTGGATATTCTGGGTTTTCACTGCTGCCACAGGATCTTCTCAAGTTGCAGGGAGTGGGGGCTACTCCCTAGTTGAGGTGAGCAGGCTTCTTGTTGTGGTGACTTCTCTTGTCGTGGAACTCGGGCTCTAGGACACATGCGCTTCAATAGTGTGCACATGGGCTCAATAGTTGCAGCTCTGAGGCTCCAGAGCACAGGCTTAATAGTTGTGGCTCATGGGCTTAATTGCTCTGTAGCATGTGGGATCTTCCCGGATCAGGAATTGAACCCGTGCCTCCTGCATTGGCAGGTGAACTCTTTACCACTGGGCTACCAGGAAAGCCCCTTTATCTGGTTTTAATGCTTCTCATTCTTCACCTACCTCGTGACAACTTCAGTACATCTCCTTTACCCCTACCCTTCTTTTTAAGATTATCTTCAGGTGGTGATGTGCATTCTAAGTCACTTAACTCATCTCTGACTCTGTGTGACCCTAAGGACTGTAGCTTGCCAGGTTCCTCTGTCCATGGGGTTTTCCAGCCAAGAATACTAGAGTGGGTTGCATGCCCTCCTCCAGGGGATCTTCCCAACCCAGGGATGGAACCCAGGTCTCCTGCATTGCAGGCAGATTCTTTACTGTCTGAGCCACCTTAGAAGCCCATTCAGAGTAGGTTCCATTATTTTCAAATCCTATAGTAAGGAATTTTAAAATGGCAAGTTCCAGTAAAAATGTTTAGAACAAGATGGGAAGAAAATCCCTAAAAGCTCAGATATTTATACCATTGGTAATTGTTCAATAGAGATTTAACTGCCTTTATCTGTTTTTTTGTTTTTTTTTCCTTTTGGATATTCTGGGTTTTCACTGCTGCCACAGGATCTTCTCAAGTTGCAGGGAGTGGGGGCTACTCCCTAGTTGAGGTGAGCAGGCTTCTTGTTGTGGTGACTTCTCTTGTCGTGGAACTCGGGCTCTAGGACACATGCGCTTCAATAGTGTGCACATGGGCTCAATAGTTGCAGCTCTGAGGCTCCAGAGCACAGGCTTAATAGTTGTGGCTCATGGGCTTAATTGCTCTGTAGCATGTGGGATCTTCCCGGATCAGGAATTGAACCCGTGCCTCCTGCATTGGCAGGTGAACTCTTTACCACTGGGCTACCAGGAAAGCCCCTTTATCTGGTTTTAATGCTTCTCATTCTTCACCTACCTCGTGACAACTTCAGTACATCTCCTTTACCCCTACCCTTCTTTTTAAGATTATCTTCAGGTGGTGATGTGCATTCTAAGTCACTTAACTCATCTCTGACTCTGTGTGACCCTAAGGACTGTAGCTTGCCAGGTTCCTCTGTCCATGGGGTTCTCCAGGCAAGAATACTGGAGTGGGTTACTATGTCCTCTTCCAGGGGATCTTATCCACCCAAGGACAGAACCCGCATCTCTTACATCTCCTGCATTAGCAGGCAGCCACTAGCGCCACCTGAGAAGTCTGTCAGGTGGCCATAAAATATATGCTATTGTAGACTATAAACAAGCTTCTAATCTTCTTACGATAAATAAGCTTCTTACCTTAACTATTGTCTTGGACTCTAAACTCTATTTTGTATACCAGAGGTGTTTATATAGGTCTCACCTTGTATGCAGACTTCACTTATTTGATAATACTTTCCTAGAGGATACAGCTAGAAAGTTTCTGGGCTCATATTTATGCACAGCCAGAAGGAATGTAGTGGTTGATTAGTGACATCTACTACAGGCAACACAGAGGTGATGGAAATATGCATGTCTTAAAATCGCCATCCCAGGGCTTCCCTGGTGGTCCAGGAGTGCTATCTGTTCACAAGAAGAGCAGAATGGGGCTTCCCCGGTGGTCTGGCGGGTAAGGACACCACCTTGCAGTGCAAGGGGCGCCGGTTCGATCCCTGGCCTGGAAAGATCCCACGTGCCGCGGAGCGGCTGGACCAATGGGTCCAAGTGCTGAGCTGGAGCTCTGGAGTGCAAGCGCCCAGAGCTGGTGCTCTGTGACAACAGAGGCTGCCGTGATAGGAGGCCCACATGGGCCAAAGAACAAAGATGGATGAAAACAGATAAATGAAAGACCAATAGCAGTGGCCCGCCTGCTCCCCTCGCTCCCCAACCCCCAAAAAATAAATCTAAAAAAAAAAATCACCATCCCACTCCTATATCCTGCCAACAGTGAACCAAGAGAGGCAAGGTTCATGATCAGCTTCTGTCTTTAGCCCTGGAATTTCTGTTAATTATAAATATCAACTACCTATACCCAACACCTGCTTGTGGAATATGCAAGTACATTGTTTCTGCCTTTGAAGAGGATGAATGAACTATATATGGCTTTGTTTCTTGGCTACTTGGTGGTCGGATTACATGTAAATTATGGACATATTTTAAGGTAGATGAAGAGTATTTAACTCAAATATACTTGAAATATGACCAACAGAGAGAGAGAGAGAATGAACATCTATGTCACAATTAAGGCTTTTACCATTATTTAACCTAGCATGATTTCTTAATCTCTCTTTTGAATTAAAGAAAACATTAAATCAGGGCTTCCCCTGGTGGTCCAGTGGGTAAGGACACCGCCTTGCAGTGCAAGGGGCGCTGGTTCGATCCCTGGCCTGGGAAGACCCCACGTGCCGCGGAGCGGCTGGACTGATGTGTCCAATCACCAAGCGGAGCTCTGTAGCGCATGCGCCTGGAGCCAGAGCTCTGCAGCGACAGACACCACCAAGATGGGAGGCCCACAGGAGCCAAAGAACAAAGACGGATGACAAATGGAGAAATGAAAGACCAATAGAAGTGGCCCGCCCGCTCCCCTCCCTCCCAAACCCGACCCCCGCCCAAAATAAATAAATAAATAAATCTTTAAAAAAAAAAATTAAATCAAAGAAAGCAAAAATTCAAACAGATCATTAAACATGGGAAAGCCTGATAACATTGATCAACAGGAAATATGACAATTCATGGTATAGCAACAAATTACTCATATAATTCCATATACTCGAAAATACATTTAACAGAAAAATGGGAGAGAAGAGCGCTTGAGAAGAAATCAAAAATGGAAGAGAGAAGAGAGAGAGAAGGAATTCAATTCTTTCAGGGACTCTTGGACTCCTGCCCTCAGGGAGCTTCTGGGCTAGTTTAGCCCATATTCATTCCTGGGTAATGGATGGGATTCCTTTTTTTTTAATTGATTAATCAATTTTTTTTTTTTACAGTGTTTTGTTGCTTATTGCCACAGAGCCCCTGTTTGAGATCCCCTAGTCCCACAGCATATTCCCATCCCTCACCCCAATGTCCGTAAGTCTGTTCTCTATGTCCACCTCTCTACTGCTGCTCTGCATATTCAGTTAGCAGCACCATCTTTCTAGATTCCATATATATGTGTTAGTATACAGTGGCTGCTGATTTTAAAAAAAAAAGAGAAAAATAAGTGTACAAGATGCTTCAAGATTGAAATTTCCTCCTATCTTCCTTCTTTGTAAACCTGCTCATGACCTTGTAATGGACTCCTTTCAGATGTCTTCCTGGCTTCTCATCATTGTACCTTTCCATGCTCAGAAAATGTGAAAAATAACATCAATATATATGTATTTAAGTGAGAATTAATGTCTTCCAGAAATTTTTCTTAGCTTTGTAAGACCTAAGTAATTTTAAAAGTTGAATGAACAAGTCAAACAAATGTAAAAGAATGTAAAAAGGCATCTGCTTTCCTTCCTTTGAGGCCTGCACTCATCAAAAACAGTAGCCACTAGCCCCATGTGGCTATCAAGCACTTGAAATGTGACTAATCTGAATCTAGGTGTGCTGTATGTATAAAGCATATACTGAACTATGAAGACTTAGAACAAAAGAGAATGTGAATTACACCATTACTAATTTTGTCTATTGGTTACATATATAAATAATAATATATAGTGTGTAGGCGGTTAAATAAAATCTATTACTAAAACTAATTTCACTTATTTCTTCTTACTTTTTAGTGTGATTACAAGAAAATTTTAAATTACCTAAGTGGCTCACACTATATTGATATAGAATAGAGTTTCTCTAGGCAGTTCTTTCCTTAAGGCATTCAAGATGGTTGGTGTTTTAGTTTATTTTTGAGGATTTATAAAATAGAGGTAAATAGTCTATGTTAATGTATCTTTTAAGTCCAAAAAATTCCTTCTATCTCTCTAAAAGAACAAAAATGTTATGAGTGTCTATAGCAGAAGGTTGGAGTTTCCCAGGTGGCCAGACAGGGAATTCCCTGTTCAACTGTGTGCTTAGAGTCTGAAGGCAACCACAGCTGAAATATAAACAATGAGTATGGCTGTTATAATACAACTTTATTTACAAAAGCAGTGGCCATGTCATAAGGCACTGGGAATTTCTAAGTACGGACAAGTATGCATGACAAAAGTATCCTGTAAGTTGAGAAAACTTGACACACTTGTTTTTGTGTCAAAACTAAAACAAGTACTTTGCCTTCCCTGATAGTGCAGTGGTTAAGAATCCACCTGCCAATGCAGGGGATATGGGTTTGATCTCTGGTCCAGGAAGATCCCACATGCCTGAAGCAAGCCTGTGCACTACAGAGATCATGAACCACAATTACTGAGCCCATGCCCTAGAGCCTGAGTTCCACAAGGAAGAGTAGCCTCCACTTTCGATAACTAGAGGAAGACCGTGTGAAACAACAAAGACCTACTACAGCCACAAGTAGTTAAATAATTTTTAATTTTAAAAAAAAGTATTGTCTTCTTGTGGAATTGTTGGACTAATTTGGTATGGGGAGACTCTAGGTCTGAAATCATGAAAAGTCTGTATTACAGATGACATTTTAATACAAAAATATTTTTTCAATTATACATACACTGCATTTAGTATTACCCATTTATTATTACCCTGACTTCATTGGTGGCTCAGACAGTAAGGAATCTGCCTGCAGTGTGGAAAGCCTGAATTCAATCCCTGGATGGGGAAGATCCCCTGGAGAAGGAACTGGCAACCTACTCCAGTGTTCTTGCCTAGAGAATTCAATGGAGAGAGGAGCCTGGTGGGCTACAGTCCATGCAGTAGCAAAGAGCTGGATGTGACTGGACAACTAACAAACATATTATGCAGCAATAATTTGTTATACAGCTACTTGTCTCTAAAATGATTCCATATTCATAATTTAAAGAAGGAAAATATATTTCCACATATATTTCACTATAATCTAAAGTAATGTCTTCCTCAAGTGCTGAGGAAGTCATGTGTGCTCAGCCAATGAGAGAGGATGTGACAGTGTGCAATAGGCTCCTGTCCAATAAGCATTACTGTTCTATGAAGCATGTGCTCTCAACCAATCAGCTCTCGACTGCGCCACTTAAATGAGCTCTATAGTATGTTGTTTTGTTTATGATGATTTCTTTTCTGTTCTGGTTAATAGTTTTGAACCCATTGATGATTAGCAATACGTACATATGATAAGACTGGATCTGATTTCAAGGGATTTTAAATATCAACTTCTTAATAGCTTGAGGCACCTTCATGGAAATAGTGAGGACACAAGAGTGAGGATACACAGGTTATTGGGATAGGTGGGAACTTTTGATACTGTGGAAAGCATCTTGAACATCCCTTTAGCTCTAGGATGGGAAACCATGGCAGGAGGCTTTGTGCCCTGTTGTGGATTTGGAAAGAGCAGACGTGAGTTGGCAGCACAGCTATGTGAGTTGCTAAGCACATAACTCTAGAGAGATGGGGCTTCCCCAGTCTATTCCAGTACTGGTTTGGAGCCCATGCCCTAGAGCCTGAGTTCCACAAGGAAGAGTAGCCTCCACTTTCGATAACTAGAGGAAGACCGTGTGAAACAACAAAGACCTACTACAGCCACAAGTAGTTAAATAATTTTTAATTTTAAAAAAAAGTATTGTCTTCTTGTGGAATTGTTGGACTAATTTGGTATGGGGAGACTCTAGGTCTGAAATCATGAAAAGTCTGTATTACAGATGACATTTTAATACAAAAATATTTTTTCAATTATACATACACTGCATTTAGTATTACCCATTTATTATTACCCTGACTTCATTGGTGGCTCAGACAGTAAGGAATCTGCCTGCAGTGTGGAAAGCCTGAATTCAATCCCTGGATGGGGAAGATCCCCTGGAGAAGGAACTGGCAACCTACTCCAGTGTTCTTGCCTAGAGAATTCAATGGAGAGAGGAGCCTGGTGGGCTACAGTCCATGCAGTAGCAAAGAGCTGGATGTGACTGGACAACTAACAAACATATTATGCAGCAATAATTTGTTATACAGCTACTTGTCTCTAAAATGATTCCATATTCATAATTTAAAGAAGGAAAATATATTTCCACATATATTTCACTATAATCTAAAGTAATGTCTTCCTCAAGTGCTGAGGAAGTCATGTGTGCTCAGCCAATGAGAGAGGATGTGACAGTGTGCAATAGGCTCCTGTCCAATAAGCATTACTGTTCTATGAAGCATGTGCTCTCAACCAATCAGCTCTCGACTGCGCCACTTAAATGAGCTCTATAGTATGTTGTTTTGTTTATGATGATTTCTTTTCTGTTCTGGTTAATAGTTTTGAACCCATTGATGATTAGCAATACGTACATATGATAAGACTGGATCTGATTTCAAGGGATTTTAAATATCAACTTCTTAATAGCTTGAGGCACCTTCATGGAAATAGTGAGGACACAAGAGTGAGGATACACAGGTTATTGGGATAGGTGGGAACTTTTGATACTGTGGAAAGCATCTTGAACATCCCTTTAGCTCTAGGATGGGAAACCATGGCAGGAGGCTTTGTGCCCTGTTGTGGATTTGGAAAGAGCAGACGTGAGTTGGCAGCACAGCTATGTGAGTTGCTAAGCACATAACTCTAGAGAGATGGGGCTTCCCCAGTCTATTCCAGTACTGGTTTGGAAGGCAGTCCCATTCCTAGAAAAGCAACTCTCACAATAAATAAGTTCATGACTATTTCTGTTGTTCAGTCTCTGAGTTATGTCAGGCCCTTTATGACCCCATGGACTGCAGCACACCAGGCTCCTCTGTCCTTCACTATCTCCCAGAGTTTGCTCAAAATCATCTCCATTGAGTCAGTGTTGCTATCTAACCATCTCATCCTCTGCTGGTCCCTTCACCTTTTTGCCTTTAATCTTTCCGTGCCTCGAGATCTTTCCCAATGAGAATTTCCCAGTTTGTTGAGATCCACACAGTTATGAGTATTATGAGTTTATAATTCAAAGTAGACTTAACTAAGTCTTTCCCAGTTTGTTTTGACAAATAAATAAGACATCTTTGGACCTGCTTTAAGAAACTTATTTTTAAATGTAGTATAACTTACATGTTTTATTAATTATATATTCAACCACCTAAATAGCTTGAAAACAGTTTATTTTGTAAAGCGGGCTCACTGTTTTCCTCTGAAATATTTTTAACCCATTCATATCCTTGACAAACTCTGTAATACAGAAGCTATCTTGGAGCTGATCGCTGACCAAATTATGACAAATTCTAAATCAGCAGCATCCAAATGAGTGGATCCATCGGCTAAACAGTGCACCTGTCATTAATTTCTTTGTAAAATTGTTATTTTTCTGTTTAAAAGAGATAGAAAAATCGTGTTCTTGTAAGTTACAATTTAAAATTGGAAAGGGATACATGATCCCTCTAAAGAAGATAGTCCGCTTCAGAAAGCAGTTTGTATTTCATTCTGGGTTAGAGACGGTTACCAAGGAGACAGCTCAACTTCATCAGTAGGCTTCTAGAATCAGGAATCTAGTGGGCTCTTAGGAAGTGTTTGTAGAAAGAAAAAGCAGAGAAAGAAAGAAGGAAAGAAAAGAGGGAGGGGGAAGAGCAGGAGGACAGGCTTTTTCCTATTAGGAAGGAATATCATGATGGCTAATTTCATGTATCAACTTGTCTAAGCCATGTAACCCAGATGTTTGGACAAATGTAATTCTAAACATTTCTGTGAAGGTACTTTTTGGATGAGATTAACCCTTAAATCAGTAGAGGTTAAGTAAAGAAGATTGGCCACCATAATGTGGGTGAGCCTCATCGAATCAGTTGAAGGCCTTAGTTGAAAAATATTGACTACCTGCTTAGAACAGAGAATTCTGTCAGAAGTCTCTACCTTTTGAGTCAAACTGCAGCGTCAACTCTTTCCTGGGTTCCCATTCCTGCTATAGTACCTTCTCTCTCCCAGTCTGCACCTATGACCTCATGAGGAGTTTTGTATGATTCTTTGAAGAGAAAACCTGGGTCTAGTGTACAACAGTCCTGTGTGCACCACCCCAAAGTGTGCAACTATAGCACTACAGTCCTCTCTGGGACATCCCTGAAGGACACTGGCGAAGTGAAATCCTGCTGGTTGGCAGAAGGTTGAACAGGACACCTGATTGTTCATTTTGTTTGTTAAGAGAAATGGTCATATGTTCAATTAGAGAACAATTCAAAGATTGTAGCCAAGTGAGGTCTGTGGTTTGACTTGGAAGGAATATGACCAGAAAATTGGTGACAAGGAGGTCTAAAGAAGAGGTATGTGGACAGAACCCTCTGAATGAGCAAAAAATGTGACAATATCTGTGTCCCATGAATACCACCAAACAGTGACCCCAGCAGAGGAGGATTTTAATAGTCGGGTGGATAAGATGACCTGCTCTGTAGATATCAGTCAGCCTCTTTTCCCCTGCCAGCCTTGTTGTTGCCCAGTGGGCTCATAGGCAAATGGTCACAGTGGCTGGAACAGAGGTTATGCACAGGCTCAGCAACATGAACTTCAACTCACCAAGGTCGACTTGGTTACAGCCACTGCTGAGTGTCCAATCTGCCAGCAACAGAGAATGCCACTGAGTCCCTGATATGGCATTGTTGCCTGCAGTGATCAACCACCTAGTTGGTTAATTACATTGGACCACTTCCATCATGGAAGGGGCAATGTTTTGGTCTTACTGAAATAGACACTCTGGATATAGTTTTGCCTTTCCTATACATATTGCTTCTGCCAAAATTGCCATCTGTAGACTTACAGAATGCCTTATCCACTGTCATGGAACCCCACACAGCACTGCGTCTGATGAAGGAATTTGCTTCACAGCAAATGAAATGTGCCAGTGGGCTCATTCCCATCAAAATACACTGATCTTACACATTCTCCACCATCCTAAAGCTGCTGTCTTGAAAGAAGATGAGATGGCTTTTTGAAGACCCAGTTACACCATCAGCTGGGTAGTAATACCTTATAAGGCTGGGGGCAAGGTTCTCCAGGAAGTTGTATATGCTCTGAATCAGAGTCCAGTATGTGGTGACATTTCTTCCATAGCCAGGATTCACAGCTCTGTGAATCAAGGGAAATGGGAATGTTGCCATCATTATCACTCCTAGTGATCTACTGGCAAAATTTTTGTTTCTTTTCCCAAGACCTTATGCTCTGTTAGCCTAGAGGTCTTAGTTCCAGGGAGAGATTCCTTTACCAAGAGACACAACAATGATTCCAGTGAACTGCAAGTTAAGACTGCCACCCAGGTATCAATACTTTGGGGCCCTCGTGTCTTTGAATTAACAGGCAAATAGGGTGTTACTCTGCTGATTCAAGTGACTGATTCTGATTACCAAGAGGAAATTGGACTGCTATTCACAATGAGGTAAGGAAGAGTATGTGTGGGATACAGGAGACTCCATAGAGTTTCCCTTGGTATTACCACATCTGTGAAGGAAAATTACAACAACCCAACCCTGGCAGGACTGCTAACAGCCCTGACCCTTCAGGAGTGAAGTTTTAGGTCACCTTCAGTTAAAGAACCATGGCCAGTTGAAGTGCCTGTTAATGGCAAAGGAATACGGAATAGGTAGCGAGAGAAGATACTTACAAATACCAACTATGACCACATGACCCATTTCAGAAGCAAGGACTATAACTGATCAGTTGCTTCCACTGCTGAACTTCAACTCACCAAGGTCGACTTGGTTACAGCCACTGCTGAGTGTCCAATCTGCCAGCAACAGAGAATGCCACTGAGTCCCTGATATGGCATTGTTGCCTGCAGTGATCAACCACCTAGTTGGTTAATTACATTGGACCACTTCCATCATGGAAGGGGCAATGTTTTGGTCTTACTGAAATAGACACTCTGGATATAGTTTTGCCTTTCCTATACATATTGCTTCTGCCAAAATTGCCATCTGTAGACTTACAGAATGCCTTATCCACTGTCATGGAACCCCACACAGCACTGCGTCTGATGAAGGAATTTGCTTCACAGCAAATGAAATGTGCCAGTGGGCTCATTCCCATCAAAATACACTGATCTTACACATTCTCCACCATCCTAAAGCTGCTGTCTTGAAAGAAGATGAGATGGCTTTTTGAAGACCCAGTTACACCATCAGCTGGGTAGTAATACCTTATAAGGCTGGGGGCAAGGTTCTCCAGGAAGTTGTATATGCTCTGAATCAGAGTCCAGTATGTGGTGACATTTCTTCCATAGCCAGGATTCACAGCTCTGTGAATCAAGGGAAATGGGAATGTTGCCATCATTATCACTCCTAGTGATCTACTGGCAAAATTTTTGTTTCTTTTCCCAAGACCTTATGCTCTGTTAGCCTAGAGGTCTTAGTTCCAGGGAGAGATTCCTTTACCAAGAGACACAACAATGATTCCAGTGAACTGCAAGTTAAGACTGCCACCCAGGTATCAATACTTTGGGGCCCTCGTGTCTTTGAATTAACAGGCAAATAGGGTGTTACTCTGCTGATTCAAGTGACTGATTCTGATTACCAAGAGGAAATTGGACTGCTATTCACAATGAGGTAAGGAAGAGTATGTGTGGGATACAGGAGACTCCATAGAGTTTCCCTTGGTATTACCACATCTGTGAAGGAAAATTACAACAACCCAACCCTGGCAGGACTGCTAACAGCCCTGACCCTTCAGGAGTGAAGTTTTAGGTCACCTTCAGTTAAAGAACCATGGCCAGTTGAAGTGCCTGTTAATGGCAAAGGGGAAAACGGAATAGGTAGCGAGAGAAGATACTTACAAATACCAACTATGACCACATGACCCATTTCAGAAGCAAGGACTATAACTGTCATGGGTTTTTCTTCCTTATTTTGTTATGAATATGGTTGTATGTGCATATTAGGCATTTATAAAACTATATAGATATCAAATATTTTTCTTCTCTCTTATCTATTGTGTAATGTAAGATGTATTGAAATTATATTGCCAATATTTAAGTTAACTTTATATCCTTGCATTTAGGCTACAAAATTTCAAGGAGAAGAGTAAAGATCATCTCAGGACTTTACATTCTCTTCTGGGGAAAGAGCGTGTTTTGGGTTGTATGCAGGATGTCACGTTAGGCGGAAGTGTGACTGTTACTGTCTTTATCTGATGATTGTGTGGTTTAAGGAGACGCATATGGCTGCCAAGTTGATGAGGCATGGACTTGTGAAGTTAGTTTTATGTGTCAACCTGGTTTGGCCACAGAATCCAGCTGCTTGGTCAAATACCAGTCTAGATGTTGCTATGAAGACTTTTTTTTAATATACATTTTTTAGATGAGTTTAACCTTTAAATAAGTCACCATTGAGTAAAGTAGATATAGGTGGGTCTCATCCAATCACCTGGACATCTCAAACGAAAAAAGACTGAGATCCTGATACATCCAGATAATAGAATATTGTTCAGTGCTAAAAAGAAGTGTGCTACCAAACCATGAAAAGCATGGCTAAATGCATATGCTGGATACATCCAGATAATAGAATATTGTCAGTGCTAAAAAAGGCAAGTTAAGACTGCCACCCAGGTAACAATACTTTGGGGCCCTCGTGTCTTTGAATTAACAGGCAAATAGGGTGTTACTCTGCTGATTCAAGTGACTGATTCTGATTACCAAGAGGAAATTGGACTGCTATTCACAATGAGGTAAGGAAGAGTATGTGTGGGATACAGGAGACTCCATAGAGTTTCCCTTGGTATTACCACATCTGTGAAGGAAAATTACAACAACCCAACCCTGGCAGGACTGCTAACAGCCCTGACCCTTCAGGAGTGAAGTTTTAGGTCACCTTCAGTTAAAGAACCATGGCCAGTTGAAGTGCCTGTTAATGGCAAAGGGAATACGGAATAGGTAGCGAGAGAAGATACTTACAAATACCAACTATGACCACATGACCCATTTCAGAAGCAAGGACTATAACTGTCATGGGTTTTTCTTCCTTATTTTGTTATGAATATGGTTGTATGTGCATATTAGGCATTTATAAAACTATATAGATATCAAATATTTTTCTTCTCTCTTATCTATTGTGTAATGTAAGATGTATTGAAATTATATTGCCAATATTTAAGTTAACTTTATATCCTTGCATTTAGGCTACAAAATTTCAAGGAGAAGAGTAAAGATCATCTCAGGACTTTACATTCTCTTCTGGGGAAAGAGCGTGTTTTGGGTTGTATGCAGGATGTCACGTTAGGCGGAAGTGTGACTGTTACTGTCTTTATCTGATGATTGTGTGGTTTAAGGAGACGCATATGGCTGCCAAGTTGATGAGGCATGGACTTGTGAAGTTAGTTTTATGTGTCAACCTGGTTTGGCCACAGAATCCAGCTGCTTGGTCAAATACCAGTCTAGATGTTGCTATGAAGACTTTTTTTTAATATACATTTTTTAGATGAGTTTAACCTTTAAATAAGTCACCATTGAGTAAAGTAGATATAGGTGGGTCTCATCCAATCACCTGGACATCTCAAACGAAAAAAGACTGAGATCCTGATACATCCAGATAATAGAATATTGTTCAGTGCTAAAAAGAAGTGTGCTACCAAACCATGAAAAAGCATGGCTAAATGCATATGCTAAATGAAAGAAGCCAGTGTGAAAAGGCTGCATAAGGTATGGTTCTAACTCTATGACATTCCAGAAAAGGCAAAACTATGGACAGTTTCAAAAGATTACCAGTTGAAGAAGGGATAAAAAGGTGGACCACAGAGGATTTTTAGGGCAATGAAGCTACTCTGCATGACACTATAGTGATGGATATGAGTCTTTACATTTGTTCAGACCCATAAAATATACAGCAGCAAGAGTGAATCTTTTTCTTTTTTTTTTTGACCGTGATGGGTCCGTTGTGGCCCAGGGGCTCTTTGTTGTTGAACACAGGGCCTTTGAACACGGTTTCCCCACCAGGGATCAAACCCCAGGCCCCCTGCATTGAGAATGCAGAGTCCTAACCGCTGGACCAAGAAGGAAGTACCCAAGAGTGAATCTTAATGTAAAGTATGGACTTCTGAGTGATGATGATGTGTGAATGCAGGTTCGTCAACTGTAACAAATGTACCACTCTGGTCGGGGATGTTGATAATGGGGGAGGCTATGCATGTTGTGGAGGCAGGGGGTTTGTGGGAAATCTCTACCTTTCTATAAATTTTGCTGTGAACCTTAAGCTGCTCTAAAAATAAATTCTATTTACCAAAAGAAAAAGGACTGAGGTAAGAGGTAATTCTGCCTCCAGATGGGTTTTGAACTCAAGCTACAAAATCAGCTATTCCATGAGGCTCTAGGCTTTTAGCCTATCCTGCACAGGTTCCAAAATCACATGTATTAAATAGTAGTTGTTTAGTCACTAAGTCGTGTCCAACTCTTTTGCAACTCCACAGACTGTAGCCTGCCAGGCTCCTCTGTTCAGGGGTTTTCCTAGGCAAGAATATAGGAGTGGGTTGCCATTTCCTTCTCCAGGGGATCTTCCCGACCCATGAATCAAACCTGTGTCTCCTGCATTGGCAGGCAGATTTTTTACCACTGAGCTACTAGGGAAACCCAAAATCACATGAGTCAATTCTTAAAAATCTGTATGTATATTATGCATGCGTCTCTCTGTGTGTGTATCCATCCTGTTGATTGTGTCTCTCTGGATAATCCTACTATAAATATTATATTTATCCTAATATAAATATTATATTGTGCTGATATAAATACATTCTATTTGTCTTTAAGTGTTTTCCTTTTTTACAGTTGTTACATAGAGAAAGAGATGATGCAACTCAAACCTTGAGGAGATGGGAAGCAGAGACATCACTTTGTTGACAAATCTCCGTACAGTCAAAGCTATGATTTTCCCAGTAGTTGTACAGATGTGAGAGTTGGATCATAAAGAAAACTGAGCACAGAAGAATTGATGCTTTTAAATGATGATTCTGGAGAAGACTCTTGAGAGTCCTTTGGACTGAAAGGGGATCAAAGTAGTCAATTCTAAAGGAAATCAACCCTAAATCCTATTCATTGAAACTGATGCTGAAGCTGAAGCTCCAATACCTTGGCCACCTGAAGAGCTGTCTCAATGGAAAAGATCCTGATTCTAGAAAGACTGAAGGCAAAAAGAGACGGAGGCAACAGAGGATGAGATGATTGGATGGCATCACTGACTCAATGAACATGAGTTTGTGCAAACTCCAGGAGATGGTGAAGGGCAGGGAAACCCAGTGTGCTGCAGTACATGGGGTTACAATGAGTCAGATGTGATTTAATGACTGAACAACTATGGTGCTAGTGAGGTAGAATAGCCAGAAGCTTTGATTGGAAGTATAAAGATTCCAATAACTGAAAAAGAAATTTTCCACAGAGCTTTAAGAATAATACAAAGATTAACAGTGACTGATAAGATTCAAGGATGGGTGAGAAATGTAGCAAATGTACTTAGGTATGTATTTTTTTTTTATAGTCATTTGCTCTGTGGGGCTATCTTCTTTGCTTTTTAATGTTGGTTATCGGCTTTAATAAAGAGATATCGTCTTTGTAAAAAGAAATTATAATCAGGTTATAAAGTAAATTAATCTTTTGACTAATCATACCTTTGGGAGATTTGGACTTTTTAGACTGCCAAGCTCTAATGTAAGAATCATCATTTACTTGGTGGGCAGTATCCTAATCATATGCAAAGCACTAAGGAGAATTCAGCAATGATTTGAGTGCCAGGCTGACAAACTTAACCAACATAAAGAGAAAAAAATATTGGAGAAGAAAAAGAATGTTAAAACTTCCATGTCTGAGTGCACTTCAAATGCTATACCAAACTTCCATGACCAATAATTACAGCAGAACAGCACTCAAGACACCCTGTTTAGGTCTAGGGCTGTGAAGTTACAAGGATTCTTTAAAATATTTTTGAAATTACTGGGATCCCCTATAGAATGCTCCCATCTCTTTAAGAATTTTCCACAGTTGTTTGTGATCCACACAGTCAAAGACTTTAGTGTAGTCAGTGAAGTAGATGTTTTTCTGGAATTCCCTTGCTTTCTCCATGATCCAAGAAATGTTGGCAACTTAATCTCTGGTTCCTCTGCCTGTTCTAAACCCAGGTTGTACATCTGGAAGTTCTCAGTTCACTTATTGCTGAAGCCTAGTTGAAGAATTTTGAGCATAATCTTGCTAACATGTGAAATGAGCACAATTGTATGGTAGTTTGAACATTCTTTCAAAGTGTCCTTCTTTGTGATTGGAATAAAAACTAACCTTTTCCAGTTCTGTGGCCAATACTGAGTTTTCCAAATTTTCTGACATGTTGAGTGCAGCACTTTAATAGCATCATCTTTTAGGATTTGAAATAGCTCAGCTAGAATTCCATCATCTTCACTAGCTTTGTTCATATTAATAGTAATGCTTCCTAAGGCCCACTTTACTTCACACTCCAGGATGTCTGGTTCTAGGTGAATGACCACATCATCCTGGTTATCCGGGTCATTAAGGCCTTTTATGTATAGTTCTTCAGTGTATTCTTGTCTCCTCTTCTTAATCTCTTCTTCTTCTGGTAAGTCCTTTGGTTTCTCTCCTTTATCGTGTCCATCCTTGCATGAGAAACCCCTCAATATCTCCAATTTTCTCGAAGAGATCTCTAGTCTTTCTATTCTATTGTTTCCCTCTTTATTTGCATTGTTCATTTACGAAGGCCTTCTTATCATTCCTGCTATTCTCTGGAACTCTGCATTCAGGTGAGTATATCTTTCTCTTTTTCCCTTGCCTTTCACGTCTCTTCTTTCCTCAGCTATTTGTAAGGCCTCCTCAGACAACCACCTTGCCTTCTTGCATGTCTTTTTCTTTGGGATGGCTTTGGTCACTGACTCCTGAACAGTAAACGTTAGGAACCTCTGTGTATAGTTCTTCAAGAAGCAACAGTTAGAACTGGACAGGGAATGACTGACTGGTTCAAAATTGGGAAAGGAATATGACAACAGTGTATATTGTCACCCTGCTTATTTAACCTATATGTAGAGTACATGGCTTCCCAGGTGGCGCTAGTGGTAAAGAACCCACTGGCTAATGCACGAGATCTAAGACACTCAGGTTCCATTCCAGCATTGGGAAGATACCCTGGAGGAGGGCATGGCAACCCATTCCAGTATTCTTGGCTAGAGAATCCCATGGAGAGAGGAGTCTGGTGGGCTATGGTCCATGGGGTCTCAAAGAGTTGGACATGACTGAAGTGACTTAGCACACACATGTGCGCATGCAGAGCATATCATGCGAAATGCCAGGCTGGATGAATCACAATCTGGAGTCAAGATTGCTGGGAGAAATCTCAACAGCCTCAGATATGCAGATGATACCAACTCCAATGGCAGACAGTGAAGAGGAACTAAAGAGCCTCTCAATGAGGGTGAAAGAGGAAAGTGAAAAAGCTGACCTGATACTCAACATTTGAGAAACTAAGATCATGGCATCTGGTCTCATCAGTTCACAGCAAATAAAGGGGGAGGGGGGAAGTGGAAGTAGTAACAGACCTTATTTTCTTGGGTTCCAAAATCACTGCAGATGGTGACTGCAGCCATAAAGTTAAAGAACGCTTGTTCCTTAGAAGGAAAACTATGACACACCTAGACAGTATATTAAAAAGCGGAGACATCACTTTGCTGACAAATATCCATATAGTCAAAGCTATGGTTGGACTTATCATAAAGAAGGCTGAGTGTCAAACAACTGATGCCTTTCAACTGTGGTGCTGGAGAAAGAGTCCCTTGAACCGCAAAGAGACCAAATCAGTCAATCCTAAAGGAAATCAAACCTGAATATTCATTGGAAGGACTGTTGTTAAAGCTGAAGCTGCAATACTTTGGCAACCTGATAAGCAGAGCCCACTCAATGAAAAAGACCTTGATGCTAGGAAAGATGGGAGGCAAAAGAAGAGGCTGGCAGAGGATGAGATGGTGAGATAGCATCATGGACTCAGTGGACATGACTTTCAGCAAGCTCTGAGAGTTAGTGAAAGACAAAGGAGCCTGGTGTGGTATAGCAAAGACAAGGACATGACCTAGCTACTGTACAAAAGCAACAACCTATAGAATGCTAGTCATATTTTAATATATGATGCAAAAATATGTAATGACAAAAAAGTTACGAGGAACTTGGACGTTACTTTAAGTGAATGTGCATGTTCATTCATATGCACAGGCTACACGATTTACTTAGTTTAGGCAGGTTTTAAGCCTCCTGTAGTAACTCTTCAAGGGGTAAAAGCCCAGAGTAGAGTCAGTGCTCCTCTGCCACTAATCTTTTTTTTAAATGAGATATGAAGCAATAACCTTTACACTTAGAATCTCTGCATCTTATTGAGAGTACAGCAAGGTCCTCTTTGTGAATTCCTTATCATGGAGTCAAGATTGTTTCCAACAGCCTCAGATATGCAGATGATACCAACTCAATGGCAGACAGTGAAGAGGAACTAAAGAGCCTCTCAATGAGGGTGAAAGAGGAAAGTGAAAAGCTGACCTGATACTCAACATTTGAGAAACTAAGATCATGGCATCTGGTCTCATCAGTTCACAGCAAATAAAGGGGGAGGGGGGAAGTGGAAGTAGTAACAGACCTTATTTTCTTGGGTTCCAAAATCACTGCAGATGGTGACTGCAGCCATAAAGTTAAAGAACGCTTGTTCCTTAGAAGGAAAACTATGACACACCTAGACAGTATATTAAAAAGCGGAGACATCACTTTGCTGACAAATATCCATATAGTCAAAGCTATGGTTGGACTTATCATAAAGAAGGCTGAGTGTCAAACAACTGATGCCTTTCAACTGTGGTGCTGGAGAAAGAGTCCCTTGAACCGCAAAGAGACCAAATCAGTCAATCCTAAAGGAAATCAAACCTGAATATTCATTGGAAGGACTGTTGTTAAAGCTGAAGCTGCAATACTTTGGCAACCTGATAAGCAGAGCCCACTCAATAAAAAAGACCTTGATGCTAGGAAAGATGGGAGGCAAAAGAAGAGGCTGGCAGAGGATGAGATGGTGAGATAGCATCATGGACTCAGTGGACATGACTTTCAGCAAGCTCTGAGAGTTAGTGAAAGACAAAGGAGCCTGGTGTGGTATAGCAAAGACAAGGACATGACCTAGCTACTGTACAAAAGCAACAACCTATAGAATGCTAGTCATATTTTAATATATGATGCAAAAATATGTAATGACAAAAAAGTTACGAGGAACTTGGACGTTACTTTAAGTGAATGTGCATGTTCATTCATATGCACAGGCTACACGATTTACTTAGTTTAGGCAGGTTTTAAGCCTCCTGTAGTAACTCTTCAAGGGGTAAAAGCCCAGAGTAGAGTCAGTGCTCCTCTGCCACTAATCTTTTTTTTAAATGAGATATGAAGCAATAACCTTTACACTTAGAATCTCTGCATCTTATTGAGAGTACAGCAAGGTCCTCTTTGTGAATTCCTTATCATGGATCCCACTGATGCTCAGTTGGCTAACTGGTGTCACCACCTCCACTCACCTCCAGGACCTCTCCCAACTCAAATTTATCCTTCACATTACAGACAGAGATCCCTTTCAAAAATCTATTTCTTATCTAGCCACTTCCTCACTTACACATATTCACGGTCCGTCATCACCAAGAGCAGTGGTCTTAATCTTGAACACACCTTACAATCATTTGGAGAACCCCTTAAAATGCAGATCAGCATCGGATTCCACTCCCAAAGTTTATGATGCAGTAAGTCTAAGGTCAGGATTAATGATGTGCATTTCAAAAGAGTCTCCAGGTGATAATGGTGGTCTACGACCACATTTTGAGAACCACTGGCCTAGAGTGTAAAACCCAGACTTTTTAATATAATCAAAATAGATCTTCCACTGTCTGGACCTTGACATCTCTCAAATTTCATCTCCTGCCTGATCTGTCCTTTGCCCATCGTTCACTTTTCAAATTCCACGTAAATCTCAGCTTAAGCATCAGCTCCCGCTCAGAGTGCCCTTCAAGCAAAATTAATCAGTTTCTCTTTCAAGTTCCCACAGACTTTGTACATATCACTCTCTTACAGCAAGTATCACATTGCATCTATTTGTAACCATTAGCTTCTACACATCTCCTTCACCCCCTAGACTGGATGTCCCATGAAGATGGATCTGGTCATACAATTTCATGCTTCCAGCACCATAAGATAGTATGTGCTCAATAAAAATTTATGTGGGTTTTCACATCAGTATAAACAGCAAATGCATGACTATTCAAACACACTGTTTCTCTCAGACATTTAGGAGCCCCGTACCCTGCTGCCTCCTGTTAGTAGGACTAAACTATTGTCAGTGACTCAGAGTTCAAGATACTGCCTGCAGCAAAAAAAGTACTATATCATTAACATCCTGTAGCTATTTGTGATCCTGACTAAAAAGGACATGCATATGTCATGCACGCAAATACAGTAAAGAAACATCTGAAATTTTTATTGGAATCTAGGACCAAGTGGACTGACATCAAACTAACAACTTGTGTTTGTCTCTGAATCTCTGTACGGTTCAGTGAAAATCAAAGATGGTTCCACATTCTTCCAGCATCAGAGTAAGGGCAGCTCTGTTTCAGTGATCCTTACTGTGCATCATTTACAAACAAAACTGAGAATTCCCAAGTAACAGAATAACTGGAGTATGGCAATAAGAGATGGAGTGACTTTAAAAATTTTAGACTCTCGGGCTTCCCTGGTGGTCCAGTGGGTAAAGAGTCCGCCTTGCAGTGCAGAGGGCACTGGTTTGACCTTTGGCCCCAGAAGATCCGACATGCCAAGGAGTGGCTGGGCCAGTGTGTCCAATTGCAAGCCAGCACTCTGGAGCACATGCACACAGAGTCAGTGCTCTGCGACAAGAGAGGCCACTGTGATGGGAGGCCCACACAGGCCAAAGAATGAAGGTAAATGAATGAAAGATCAATAGAAGTGGCCCCCCAAAAAATATGACTTAGAGGCAAAAAATAAAGGTCAAAAAATTAAAAAAAAATTTTTTTAGAGACTTTCTATAGCCCATGTGATAAAGAGAAAAAAAAGTCTATAAGAACAGCTGATATGGCTGCTTATAAACAGTGGACTTTATATTCTGGGTCTTGGACTGTTCGCAGTACAGTTGCCTCTGGAGAAACACCTGCACAACAGAAAATCAGCATCTTCAAATGTAAATAATATTATATACACAGGTGATATTATTCTATTATTGACTTTGACACGATGAGTATTCTGGCTGATTACTCATTGATGATTCGAGGATTCAAGGGTAGTATATCTGGTCTCTAACTGCTATAACCTATCCATTACTCCTTCCTTCCTTCTTTCTTCCCTCTCTCTCCTCCCTCTTTCTTTCTGAGTCTCTTGTCCTTATATATTTATATACACACATACAAATTATGTGTGTATATATATATATATATATATATATATATATACACACACACACATATATACACAGACATACACACAGATTCTCCTGTTATTCAATTACTTCTCTTGATTTCCATGAATTAATTCATCAGATGATCCACCTCATGCTCTGGTAAAAGCTACCAATTTTTTCTCAGCCTTTAACTATTATCAGATTGTGCTCATCAGAACATATTCAGCTTTTATAATGTTCTTCAGACATGTTGCTCATTTTTATTCAATAAATAATTGAGTGTGGCAGGTTCTGGTGACACCACAGTGAATAAAATACATAAGATTCTTGACCTCATTGGGCTCCCAGCATGATGAGGGAGACTGTCAGTAAATAAGTAATCTCACAAAAGAAGTAAACAATTACCAAGTACAAGAGCCTTAAAAGAAAAGTCTTTCTTATGAAACATTAAGAATGAAGGATCTCAACTATGATATCCCAAGGGTGGCAGCCGTCAACATTGCAGCCTACAGACTGGGCCCAGATAGTTAAGAACCAAAAAGGAAACTAACTTAATAAAGAGTAATTTGACAATCAAAAAATAAAGAGTAGTAAGGATTTAATTTCAATGAAGCAAATACGGAATATTTCATTATCAGTCTCATTCTCCTCCCTTTTCTATATCCAAGTCCTTTGTCATGATCGTTCCATCCCTTCCCACAAAAGAGGCAGAGTGCACTTCTCACCTTTGACTCTGGCTTTGGCCTTCAAATTTGATCTGACCAAGGGAAGGAGGAAAACATGATATTGTGCCAGTCTTGAGTCTAAGTCTCAAGAGACACCATGTATTTATATTTACCTTGATGATCCCGTGGAAAAGGGAATGGCTACCCACTCGAGTATTCTTGCCTGGAGAATCCCATGGACAGAAGAGCCTGGTGGGCTACAGTGCATGGGGTCACAGAGAGTGGGACATGAATGAGTGACCAAGCACATTGCACTTCTGCCATTGCTATGAGAAGAACATACCTAGATTACCCTGCTGGTGTCAGGAGGAGGAGAGACACTCAAAGAGTATTCTGGCTGATTACTCATTGATGATTCGAGGATTCAAGGGTAGTATATCTGGTCTCTAACTGCTATAACCTATCCATTACTCCTTCCTTCCTTCTTTCTTCCCTCTCTCTCCTCCCTCTTTCTTTCTGAGTCTCTTGTCCTTATATATTTATATACACACATACAAATTATGTGTGTATATATATATATATATATATATATACACACACACACATATATACACAGACATACACACAGATTCTCCTGTTATTCAATTACTTCTCTTGATTTCCATGAATTAATTCATCAGATGATCCACCTCATGCTCTGGTAAAAGCTACCAATTTTTTCTCAGCCTTTAACTATTATCAGATTGTGCTCATCAGAACATATTCAGCTTTTATAATGTTCTTCAGACATGTTGCTCATTTTTATTCAATAAATAATTGAGTGTGGCAGGTTCTGGTGACACCACAGTGAATAAAATACATAAGATTCTTGACCTCATTGGGCTCCCAGCATGATGAGGGAGACTGTCAGTAAATAAGTAATCTCACAAAAGAAGTAAACAATTACCAAGTACAAGAGCCTTAAAAGAAAAGTCTTTCTTATGAAACATTAAGAATGAAGGATCTCAACTATGATATCCCAAGGGTGGCAGCCGTCAACATTGCAGCCTACAGACTGGGCCCAGATAGTTAAGAACCAAAAAGGAAACTAACTTAATAAAGAGTAATTTGACAATCAAAAAATAAAGAGTAGTAAGGATTTAATTTCAATGAAGCAAATACGGAATATTTCATTATCAGTCTCATTCTCCTCCCTTTTCTATATCCAAGTCCTTTGTCATGATCGTTCCATCCCTTCCCACAAAAGAGGCAGAGTGCACTTCTCACCTTTGACTCTGGCTTTGGCCTTCAAATTTGATCTGACCAAGGGAAGGAGGAAAACATGATATTGTGCCAGTCTTGAGTCTAAGTCTCAAGAGACACCATGTATTTATATTTACCTTGATGATCCCGTGGAAAAGGGAATGGCTACCCACTCGAGTATTCTTGCCTGGAGAATCCCATGGACAGAAGAGCCTGGTGGGCTACAGTGCATGGGGTCACAGAGAGTGGGACATGAATGAGTGACCAAGCACATTGCACTTCTGCCATTGCTATGAGAAGAACATACCTAGATTACCCTGCTGGTGTCAGGAGGAGGAGAGACACTCAAAGCAACCCGACCCTCTGGATGTGTTCCAGTTAATCCTGGATGAAAGCAAGCCTCCAGCCAACCCCTAAGCACATGTGTGAGCCCAACTTACATCAGACAGCCCAACAAACCTATATGTGCATGAACTGTAATAATAAATGATTATTTTTGAGCCTCTGAGTTTGGCTTATTTTGTTACACAGCTTTTGTGAGCTACAGCTAACTGATGCATGGAAGTGACATTTGGACTGAGACATAAATATTAAGTAGGTATTAGATAAGCATTAAAAGAAAGAGTCTCCTTATGGAGGGGAGACTCCAGGTGAGAGAGAACTCGATCATTCAAAGGACTGGAAGAAGGTTTAGCGAAAAGAATGAGCTGAAGACACAGAGCAGGGGCTAGACCATGCACAAATCCTCATGTAGTCTTTTTCGAGAATTTCAGGGTAAGTTTCAAAAACTGAACTCATTTCTCAGTCACACAAGGGAACGAAATTGTGCCATTTACAGAGACATGGATGGACCTAGAGATAACTCAGAAAGATAAAAACAAACATATATTAATGCTTATATGTGGAATCCAGAAAAACAATACAGATAAACCTATTTGCAAAGCTGAAATAGAGACATAGACAAAAAACATACTGGAAAGAAGGCAAAAATACTGGAGTTTGTTGCCCTCTCTCCCCCAGTTCCTCCAGGGGATCTTCCCAACCTAGGGATCAAACCCATGTCTCTTACATTTACCTGCATTGGAAGACAGACTATTTACCACTAGTAGCACCTGGGAAGTTCCCTGATGATGCCTACTGAGGATAATTTCCCTTTTGACTAACTCGGTCAACTGAGGAGTAACCTAAATCAAAAGTAAATGTTCCAGGAAAGAGAGTGGGGCGGGAGAACGTGGTCTCATCCCAGGCCAAGTCTGAGTCTCTGGGACGGCTGTCAACTGTGGGTTCTTGGCTTCGCACGGGAAAGAATTCAAGAGCAAACCACAGTGAAATGAAAGAAGGCTTGTTTGGGGAAGAAACACACTCCATAGATAAAGTATGGGCCATCTCAGAAGGCAAGAAAGGCGGGCTGGGTAATATCATAGGCTCTAATGGGTGGGAGAACATACCTAGATTACCCTGCTGGTGTCAGGAGGAGGAGAGACACTCAAAGCAACCCGACCCTCTGGATGTGTTCCAGTTAATCCTGGATGAAAGCAAGCCTCCAGCCAACCCCTAAGCACATGTGTGAGCCCAACTTACATCAGACAGCCCAACAAACCTATATGTGCATGAACTGTAATAATAAATGATTATTTTTGAGCCTCTGAGTTTGGCTTATTTTGTTACACAGCTTTTGTGAGCTACAGCTAACTGATGCATGGAAGTGACATTTGGACTGAGACATAAATATTAAGTAGGTATTAGATAAGCATTAAAAGAAAGAGTCTCCTTATGGAGGGGAGACTCCAGGTGAGAGAGAACTCGATCATTCAAAGGACTGGAAGAAGGTTTAGCGAAAAGAATGAGCTGAAGACACAGAGCAGGGGCTAGACCATGCACAAATCCTCATGTAGTCTTTTTCGAGAATTTCAGGGTAAGTTTCAAAAACTGAACTCATTTCTCAGTCACACAAGGGAACGAAATTGTGCCATTTACAGAGACATGGATGGACCTAGAGATAACTCAGAAAGATAAAAACAAACATATATTAATGCTTATATGTGGAATCCAGAAAAACAATACAGATAAACCTATTTGCAAAGCTGAAATAGAGACATAGACAAAAAACATACTGGAAAGAAGGCAAAAATACTGGAGTTTGTTGCCCTCTCTCCCCCAGTTCCTCCAGGGGATCTTCCCAACCTAGGGATCAAACCCATGTCTCTTACATTTACCTGCATTGGAAGACAGACTATTTACCACTAGTAGCACCTGGGAAGTTCCCTGATGATGCCTACTGAGGATAATTTCCCTTTTGACTAACTCGGTCAACTGAGGAGTAACCTAAATCAAAAGTAAATGTTCCAGGAAAGAGAGTGGGGCGGGAGAACGTGGTCTCATCCCAGGCCAAGTCTGAGTCTCTGGGACGGCTGTCAACTGTGGGTTCTTGGCTTCGCACGGGAAAGAATTCAAGAGCAAACCACAGTGAAATGAAAGAAGGCTTGTTTGGGGAAGAAACACACTCCATAGATAAAGTATGGGCCATCTCAGAAGGCAAGAAAGGCGGGCTGGGTAATATCATAGGCTCTAATGGGTGGGAGGAGTATTCCAGCTATTTGGAGAAAGAGGTAGAGATTTCCAGGAATTGGGTCATGGCCCACTTTTTGACCTCTATGATCGGCCTTGGAATTATCATGGCTGCCGTGGGTGTATCATCTAGTTTACTGATGGAAGTCGACTGGTCTGCCATCTTGAACCTATTTGGTTCTAATCACTTGCTTGGGCCATGTCATTCTTTTCATGTGTGTGTGTGGTGGGGGGGCGGGTTGGGGAGGGAGCAGGGCAGGCTGGCCATTTCTATTGGTCTTTCATTTATCTATTTTCATCCATCTTTTGTTCTTTGGCCCATGTGGGCCTCCCATGGCCTCTGTTGTTGCAGAGCACGGGCTCTGGGGGCATAAATATCCACTCAACCTCTCCCACTTGAACTCCCCCCCCCAATCTCCCTCCCCACCCCACCTTTCTAGGTTGTTACATAGCCCCTGTGTAAGTCCCCTTAGTCTTACAGCAGATAACGGCTTTCTTATAATTAGAGGCTGGTTGCAGCCACGATCAAGGTTTATCCACAGTAATTTCACCCTCAAAGTAGCTATAACCACCACTCTTCATGCAACTAGGGAAGAATATAAATAAGATCCATAAAAACGAACACAAATAGATATTACCTTGAGGACTGATGCCCCTATATTCTCTTTTTTTGGGGGGGGGTTGGGGAGTGAGGGGGGCAGGCGGGTCACTTCTATTGGTCTTTCATTTATCTGTTTTCATCCATCTTTGTTCTTTGGCCCGTGTGGGCCTCCCATCGCAGTGGCCTCTGTTGTCGCAGAGCACCAGCTCTGGCCACATGTGCTCCAGAGCTCTGGCTGGGTAATTGGACACATCGGTCCAGCCACTCCATGGCACATGGGATCTTCCCAGGCCAGGGATGGAACCAGCGCCCCCTTGCGCTCCAAGGTGGTGTCCTTACCTACTGGACCACCAGGGAAGCCCGCCCCTATATTCTATTTCCTTGCTGTTACTAACATCCAAGAGTTTCTGACCTTCCACTAGACTTGATCTCCAAAACCCAATTACTCCTTCTCAGATTTACTGGTTTACTGGCTTTGACACACTCCAGCCTTGGCCTGAACCCCCTGGCTTCCAGACCCTTGGCCCTTCCAACCGCAGACATTCTTGGGCACAGTTCCCATCTCTTACATGCCCTGTCTGGCTGCTGCCCATCTCCCTGGTGACTTGGGTTTTGGAGGAGGAGAGAACTTTAGATATTGATTTTCAGGGAGTGTTGAGCTGGCAGAAAAAAGGATTTACACCATTCGATTTCTCTTTTTAAATTGAAGTATAGTTGATCTACTACATGATACTAGTTTCAGGTATATGCCATGCTGATTTAGTATTTTTATAGATTATACTCCATTAAAAGTTATTAGCAGATAATGGCTACAATTTCCTGTGCTATACAACACGTCTTTGTTGCTTATCTATTCTACACATAGGAGCACGTGCCTCTCTCTCTCTTTTTTTTTAAATTTTGGCCTCTTTTCTTCACTGGTTTTTTATTTATTCATTTTCATCCATCTTCATTCTCTGGCTTGTGTGGGCCTCCCGCTACAGTGGCCCCCCTTGTTGCAGAGCCCCAGCCCCAGGTGCACGCATTCCAGAGTGCTGGCTCGCAACTGGACACACCAGTCCAGCCGCTCCATGGCACACAGGATCCTCCTGGGCCAGGGATCGAACTGGCGCCCCTTGCACTGCAAGGCGGACTCCCCACCCACTGCGCCACTGAGGAAGCTTAGTTTCTATCTCTTTATCCTGTACCCCTCACATGTCCCTCTCCCCGTCCTTCAAGGAAACACTAGTCTGTTCTCTATGAGTCTGTTTCTGTTTTGCATACACCTCTCTTCGCATTATTTTTTAGTCTTCACATATAAGTGATATCACATAGTATTTGATTGGTTACCCTGAAGGTAAACATCAGCCATGAATTCTAAGGATTATGTAAGGCTAATTATTCATTATAAAGAGGTGCTCATTTAAAATCATGAAAGGAATGTGTTTATCATTTTGATAAAATTATCTCTCCATAGCTTTAAATTTCACAAAGAAACTAGGTTTTAAAAAATGTTGACTTTAGTTATTTTAAGAAATTATCAAACCCAAGTTTCTGACTTCCTTGAAAAAGCTGGCTTTGACACACTCCAGCCTTGGCCTGAACCCCCTGGCTTCCAGACCCTTGGCCCTTCCAACCGCAGACATTCTTGGGCACAGTTCCCATCTCTTACATGCCCTGTCTGGCTGCTGCCCATCTCCCTGGTGACTTGGGTTTTGGAGGAGGAGAGAACTTTAGATATTGATTTTCAGGGAGTGTTGAGCTGGCAGAAAAAAGGATTTACACCATTCGATTTCTCTTTTTAAATTGAAGTATAGTTGATCTACTACATGATACTAGTTTCAGGTATATGCCATGCTGATTTAGTATTTTTATAGATTATACTCCATTAAAAGTTATTAGCAGATAATGGCTACAATTTCCTGTGCTATACAACACGTCTTTGTTGCTTATCTATTCTACACATAGGAGCACGTGCCTCTCTCTCTCTTTTTTTTTTTTTTTTTAAATTTTGGCCTCTTTTCTTCACTGGTTTTTTATTTATTCATTTTCATCCATCTTCATTCTCTGGCTTGTGTGGGCCTCCCGCTACAGTGGCCCCCCTTGTTGCAGAGCCCCAGCCCCAGGTGCACGCATTCCAGAGTGCTGGCTCGCAACTGGACACACCAGTCCAGCCGCTCCATGGCACACAGGATCCTCCTGGGCCAGGGATCGAACTGGCGCCCCTTGCACTGCAAGGCGGACTCCCCACCCACTGCGCCACTGAGGAAGCTTAGTTTCTATCTCTTTATCCTGTACCCCTCACATGTCCCTCTCCCCGTCCTTCAAGGAAACACTAGTCTGTTCTCTATGAGTCTGTTTCTGTTTTGCATACACCTCTCTTCGCATTATTTTTTAGTCTTCACATATAAGTGATATCACATAGTATTTGATTGGTTACCCTGAAGGTAAACATCAGCCATGAATTCTAAGGATTATGTAAGGCTAATTATTCATTATAAAGAGGTGCTCATTTAAAATCATGAAAGGAATGTGTTTATCATTTTGATAAAATTATCTCTCCATAGCTTTAAATTTCACAAAGAAACTAGGTTTTAAAAAATGTTGACTTTAGTTATTTTAAGAAATTCTATTTCAAAGATGTACTTGATTCTGAAATGGCCCCTATAGTAGCACTTCCTTAAAAATTTTCTTTTTTTTGTTACAAAGAAGAGTAAGTGTTTGCATTCTAACTACAATCAGTATTTCCATGGAGTGGAGATATTTTAGCACCTTCGGTGAGCACTGATCTTCTTGCCATCAACACAATAGCACAAAAAAGTACGTATATTAGCATTAATTATACAACCAAGTCCATTATGCAGAATTTCTTGTCAGTTAAATTTGTTGCAAGGCTCAGTTTTGGATTCAATTTCATACATTTGGAAGTATTTTCGCTGTCAAGCAAATTTTTGTTTTATCATTTTAATTTTGAAGGGTTTTTTCCTTTTTTTCCTCTCCTGTGTCTAAATTACCTTTGTAGAGGTTGGCAACTGGTTCTTCCCCACTGATATAGGAAGGGTTTGATTTGGCAGACTTAGATACGTTCCATAAGATGTGAATAGAGTTAATTTTAACAGAGCTGTTTCATTTTAACAACCTCAACTTGCTCAGTGAATGTCCTGCCAAACAGCTTTGTGTATGATCGTCGACTGATGTCAGCACAGTTCTAGAAATAGTATTTGATAGTTAACAGCTGCCACAGAGCCAGAAGGGGAACACGAGACATTGTGTTTCAGAAGGGTTTATGAAAGTAGTGGCTATTGTTTTTATTTATTTGATTTCTTGACAACAGGAGAGCTTAAGATACCAAGGGTAGGTTTTTGTTAAAAAAAAATAAAAATAAAAAAGATACTCTTAAGTGGGTCAACTAGATCCTAGAACCTTGACCCTATATACCATACAAATATTCTACTCTGAAATAATATTTGATTAATTTAATAGAAGATTTTACTCATTTTGCAATGATGTATATGGTAGTTCAAAAAGTGAAAGAATCTGCCTGTGATGTGGGAAACCTGGGCTAGGAAGATGCCCTGGGGAACGGAACAGCTACCCACTCCAGTAGTCTTGCCTAGAGAATTCCATGGACACAAGAGCTAGGCAGGCTGTAGTCCATGGGATCACAAAGAGTCGAACATGACTGAGCGACTTTCACTTTCACATATGGTCAACAGGGAGGAAACAAAATGTTTTCTTTAGGTTGAGACTTGGCAAACATTTTCTTTAAAGAGTCAGCTAGTAAATATTCTAGACTTTTTGTGACATGCCATCTCTGTGGCACCTACCCAGTTCTGCTCCTACAGGGCTAAAGCAGTCACAGACAAAATGTAAACAAACAGGAATAGCTGCATTCAGATAGGGTCTTCCTGGACAGCTCAGCGAGTAAAGAATCTGCCTGCAATGCAGAAGACACAGGAGATCCCTGAGTTGGGAAGATCTCCCTGGAGGAGGAAATAGAAACCCACTCCAGTATTCTTGCCTAAAAAAATCCCATGGACAGAGGAGCCTGGCAGGCTACCGTTCAAAGGTCACAGAGAGTGTTGGACATGACTGAGCACAACGCAAAGTAAATCAGTAAAACTTTATTTACAAAACAAGCAGTGGGCTAGATTTGACCATGGGCTATAGTGTTTCCACCCTTGCTTTGAATAGTAAGTGGGAATGGTCCACACAATTCCAAGTAGCTTTCTGTAAAGGTTGAAGGTGCCCACGTTCTCTTTCAGGCTTCTGAATCAAGTTCCCTGTGCACTCCCAGTGGAAACACATGCAGTTCTTTTATGGCCACAGAGGGGTACTTAATTACAGATGTGTGTGTGCTCTACAACCATTCTAATAATGGTCTGAGAGTAACGTGAGCAATAGATACGATTTTATGAACTGAAAGGATAAAGATCATGATCTCCGGTGTACAATGAACCTGATTTCCTCCCTTTCTTATTTTATTTAAGTTTTTAAATTCTGAGTGGGTCAACTAGTCCCTAGAACCGTGACCCTATATACCATACAAATATTCTACTCTGAAATAATATTTGATTAATTTAATAGAAGATTTTACTCATTTTGCAATGATGTATATGGTAGTTCAAAAAGTGAAAGAATCTGCCTGTGATGTGGGAAACCTGGGCTAGGAAGATGCCCTGGGGAACGGAACAGCTACCCACTCCAGTAGTCTTGCCTAGAGAATTCCATGGACACAAGAGCTAGGCAGGCTGTAGTCCATGGGATCACAAAGAGTCGAACATGACTGAGCGACTTTCACTTTCACATATGGTCAACAGGGAGGAAACAAAATGTTTTCTTTAGGTTGAGACTTGGCAAACATTTTCTTTAAAGAGTCAGCTAGTAAATATTCTAGACTTTTTGTGACATGCCATCTCTGTGGCACCTACCCAGTTCTGCTCCTACAGGGCTAAAGCAGTCACAGACAAAATGTAAACAAACAGGAATAGCTGCATTCAGATAGGGTCTTCCTGGACAGCTCAGCGAGTAAAGAATCTGCCTGCAATGCAGAAGACACAGGAGATCCCTGAGTTGGGAAGATCTCCCTGGAGGAGGAAATAGAAACCCACTCCAGTATTCTTGCCTAAAAAAATCCCATGGACAGAGGAGCCTGGCAGGCTACCGTTCAAAGGTCACAGAGAGTGTTGGACATGACTGAGCACAACGCAAAGTAAATCAGTAAAACTTTATTTACAAAACAAGCAGTGGGCTAGATTTGACCATGGGCTATAGTGTTTCCACCCTTGCTTTGAATAGTAAGTGGGAATGGTCCACACAATTCCAAGTAGCTTTCTGTAAAGGTTGAAGGTGCCCACGTTCTCTTTCAGGCTTCTGAATCAAGTTCCCTGTGCACTCCCAGTGGAAACACATGCAGTTCTTTTATGGCCACAGAGGGGTACTTAATTACAGATGTGTGTGTGCTCTACAACCATTCTAATAATGGTCTGAGAGTAACGTGAGCAATAGATACGATTTTATGAACTGAAAGGATAAAGATCATGATCTCCGGTGTACAATGAACCTGATTTTTCCTCCCTTTCTTATTTTATTTAAGTTAATATCACCCTTAAAGTTTGAATTATTCTGCAAGAATGCAGGTTCATTAACTCCAGTTCAGCTTGTGCATCATCTTAATAGGACATATTTTGTAATGATGTGAATCACAAAACAGTTCTGTGCTCCAAATGACCTGCATGTTTCATTGAAGTCACTATACTCAGTGCATACTAGTAAGAAAAAGGATGTTATTATTTAAAGATAACTTACACAGAAAAAAAAAAAAAAATCAAGAGAGAAAAAATTTAAAACATAGCCTAAAAAGGAAAGTCAAAGAATATGCTGCTTGAAAATGTTATCTCTAAAGGCCTATATGCCTTCCCTGTACCCACTTGCAACCATGAACAAACTACCACGAAAATGATCAATTTGACCCTACAGAAAGATAGGGGGGATATGTAACAATCCTTATACTTCTTCTGTATTCATGTATCACATTTGTTCTAGAAATGCCTCTGTAGGCTTGGGCATCTCAAAGGCAAACGGATGGTCTCAAGTCTGCGAATGTCTCCTTGAAAAGGATTCCATGCAGTAGCAAATTTCTAAAACATGATCACTTTTTCCGGACATCTTCTTGCTCTAAGCTTCCTTTCCTTTTAACCATAATTTTTGGAAACCTTTTCCTCTCCTAATGTCACCACTGTCTCTTTGTAGTCTTCTTCTTTTTCATTTTTCCTATTTGTTACTTTTGAGTGATGGGAATGTCATCTATTTGTCTAAGGGATTCAGAATGATGGGAAGCAGTGGGCTAGATTTGACCATGGGCTATAGTGTTTCCACCCTTGCTTTGAATAGTAAGTGGGAATGGTCCACACAATTCCAAGTAGCTTTCTGTAAAGGTTGAAGGTGCCCACGTTCTCTTTCAGGCTTCTGAATCAAGTTCCCTGTGCACTCCCAGTGGAAACACATGCAGTTCTTTTATGGCCACAGAGGGGTACTTAATTACAGATGTGTGTGTGCTCTACAACCATTCTAATAATGGTCTGAGAGTAACGTGAGCAATAGATACGATTTTATGAACTGAAAGGATAAAGATCATGATCTCCGGTGTACAATGAACCTGATTTTTCCTCCCTTTCTTATTTTATTTAAGTTAATATCACCCTTAAAGTTTGAATTATTCTGCAAGAATGCAGGTTCATTAACTCCAGTTCAGCTTGTGCATCATCTTAATAGGACATATTTTGTAATGATGTGAATCACAAAACAGTTCTGTGCTCCAAATGACCTGCATGTTTCATTGAAGTCACTATACTCAGTGCATACTAGTAAGAAAAAGGATGTTATTATTTAAAGATAACTTACACAGAAAAAAAAAAAAAAATCAAGAGAGAAAAATTAAAGCATAGCCTAAAAAAGGAAAGTCAAAGAATATGCTGCTTGAAAAATGTTATCTCTAAAGGCCTATATGCCTTCCCTGTACCCACTTGCAACCATGAACAAACTACCACGAAAATGATCAATTTGACCCTACAGAAAGATAGGGGGGATATGTAACAATCCTTATACTTCTTCTGTATTCATGTATCACATTTGTTCTAGAAATGCCTCTGTAGGCTTGGGCATCTCAAAGGCAAACGGATGGTCTCAAGTCTGCGAATGTCTCCTTGAAAAGGATTCCATGCAGTAGCAAATTTCTAAAACATGATCACTTTTTCCGGACATCTTCTTGCTCTAAGCTTCCTTTCCTTTTAACCATAATTTTTGGAAACCTTTTCCTCTCCTAATGTCACCACTGTCTCTTTGTAGTCTTCTTCTTTTTCATTTTTCCTATTTGTTACTTTTGAGTGATGGGAATGTCATCTATTTGTCTAAGGGGATTCAGAATGATTTTAATACTCTCACTTTACTTCTTCACTCAGTCTGTTGCTTGCCTTTCATCTACATGCCATAGAACACAATCGTGCTGCACCATGCCAAAAACTATGGTGCTTTTTCTTTAAGAGGTTATTCGTATACCAATTTAAGGTGACTAAGTAAATCATTACACTCTCAGTTATTCCTATCCATGTACATAATTTATAAAAACTATGCCTGTTATTGTGTTGCTTGTTTCCTAATTGAGTTAGGGCCATCTGTAGATCTCTTTGGCTCTAAGTTATCTGAAGAATGCTGTGTTATCAGCAACCCTTTCTCAATTTACTCTCCCATTGCCATGAATAAACATCACTGGCCTCAGTTACTGATTGCTAGAATATCTCAGCCCTAACTTCATCATCATGCTCTTCAAGTGGCATGGCAGTGTTTTTTATGGGCACTCCCCTCTCTGCAAAACTCTCCATTTTACCCCCTGGAATCTCTATGAAATGCTAAGCAAACTTCTTAACCTATTCCATCACTTCACAAAATATTCCCTCCTCTTCCTAATTATAACTGGAGTCTGCTCTCCCTTGAGGACATGGTGTTCTTCAGAGGACTCTTAAGCAGTTGCTGATTCTCACAAGACTGACATGTGGCAGGGCCGGGAGCTGGAGGTGGGGTGAGGACAGGAAGAGTCTGATAGACACTTAGCTTCCCACTGTAGCACCCAAGTTGTTACTTCTCTACCTTCACAGGGGCTTGGCTTTCTCTTTGAACCTCCCGCCATCTAATCATGCAGCATTTTGCCACGCCTCTTGTCTGTAGCCATACTTAGGCACTCACTTGTGCCCAACTCCTTGCAACCCATGGGACTGTAGCTTGCCAGGCTCCTCTGACCCTGGGACTTTTTAGGTGAGAATACTGGAGTGGGTTGCCATTTCCTCTTCCAAGTGATCTTCCCAACCCAGGGAGCAAACCCCCATCTCCTGCATTGGCAGGCAGATTCTCTAGCTGCTGAGTAAGGGCACTTCATAAACACAGAAGAAGCTCATGATATAATAGAATTCCTCTACATCCCTCAGATTCATCAAAGATAGTTCAGTCTCTCTATCACAAGTATGACAATCATTTTAGGGGTTCTTGATTTCCAAGTGGTTAACCTGTCTGAAATCCTTACCTCACTCTTTTTTCACAGTTTGGCTCCAAAGATGCATACCTCCACACTTGTAGTTGTCCTATACTTTACCATCATCTAGAGCACTTTACGAATTCAAACAATTTAAAATTCCTTAAGTGTGCTCCAAATCATCCTTGACTGTCCTTACTATGCTCCCTACCACCTACCTAAGTGTTTCTCTGAATTTTGATACCTACAAACTATTTTATGGCCACATGTAGATATTCAAGTGTAGGTAAATTATTTTTTAATTAATTTTTTTTTTTTTTTTGGCCACTTCCATTGGTCTTTCATTTATTTCCATATATGTTCTTTGGCCTATGTGGGCCTCCATTGTAGTGGCTTCCCTTACTGCAGAGCACCGGCTCTGGGCGCATGCGCTCCAGAGCTCCAGCTGGGTAGTTGGACACATCAGTCCAGTCACTCCACAGCACATGGGACCTTCCCAGGCCAGGGATCGAATAGGCGCCTCTTGCACTGCAAGGCTGTGACTTTACCCACTGGACCACCAGGGGAAACCCCAGGTAAATTGTTCTTTAAAAGATTAATCAAAGCTTTTAGAGTGACTAGTGCTAGTCTGGGTGGGAGGGGAGTTTGAGAGGAGAATGGATACAAGTATATGTATGGCTGGGTTCCTTCTCTGTTCATCTGAAACTATTATAACACTGTTAATCAGCTATACTCCAGTACAAAATTAAAGGTTAAAGAAAAACTTTTAGAGTGACTAAAAAGGTGTTTTATACCAATGCTCCACTGAAAAATTAGAAAACCTGAAAAAAAATTAAACCACACCCCCCAAAAACTCTAAAGACACCATAGAAATATCAAAGCAGAGATCATTTATAGAATCGAGATCTGTATAAGAGGAAACCCAAGAGAGGTATGCCTGGAGTGGATTGCACCTGAGATTTGGGCATTGGCAGGCAGATTCTCTAGCTGCTGAGTAAGGGCACTTCATAAACACAGAAGAAGCTCATGATATAATAGAATTCCTCTACATCCCTCAGATTCATCAAAGATAGTTCAGTCTCTCTATCACAAGTATGACAATCATTTTAGGGGTTCTTGATTTCCAAGTGGTTAACCTGTCTGAAATCCTTACCTCACTCTTTTTTCACAGTTTGGCTCCAAAGATGCATACCTCCACACTTGTAGTTGTCCTATACTTTACCATCATCTAGAGCACTTTACGAATTCAAACAATTTAAAATTCCTTAAGTGTGCTCCAAATCATCCTTGACTGTCCTTACTATGCTCCCTACCACCTACCTAAGTGTTTCTCTGAATTTTGATACCTACAAACTATTTTATGGCCACATGTAGATATTCAAGTGTAGGTAAATTATTTTTTAATTAATTTTTTTTTTTTTTTTTGGCCACTTCCATTGGTCTTTCATTTATTTCCATATATGTTCTTTGGCCTATGTGGGCCTCCATTGTAGTGGCTTCCCTTACTGCAGAGCACCGGCTCTGGGCGCATGCGCTCCAGAGCTCCAGCTGGGTAGTTGGACACATCAGTCCAGTCACTCCACAGCACATGGGACCTTCCCAGGCCAGGGATCGAATAGGCGCCTCTTGCACTGCAAGGCTGTGACTTTACCCACTGGACCACCAGGGAAGCCCCAGGTAAATTGTTCTTTAAAAGATTAATCAAAGCTTTTAGAGTGACTAGTGCTAGTCTGGGTGGGAGGGGAGTTTGAGAGGAGAATGGATACAAGTATATGTATGGCTGGGTTCCTTCTCTGTTCATCTGAAACTATTATAACACTGTTAATCAGCTATACTCCAGTACAAAATTAAAGGTTAAAGAAAAACTTTTAGAGTGACTAAAAAGGTGTTTTATACCAATGCTCCACTGAAAAATTAGAAAACCTGAAAAAAAATTAAACCACACCCCCCAAAAACTCTAAAGACACCATAGAAATATCAAAGCAGAGATCATTTATAGAATCGAGATCTGTATAAGAGGAAACCCAAGAGAGGTATGCCTGGAAGCTGGAGTGGATTGCACCTGAGAAAATGAGAAAGTAAGCAGATATCTTAGTGGTCTCATAGATTTAAGAAGTGCTATGAATATCCAAGAACTATGTATATATAATACATATACTTGATAGTAAAGCTGCTAAAATCAAATGACAAAGAGTCTTAGATGCCTCCAGAAGAAAAATTATATATGAACTTCAAAGAAGCAATACTATAGGACTTAAGCTAACTTCCAAACCAAAGCAATGAATCCAGAAGGTGATGGAGTTAATTCTTGCAAGTACTGAAAGAAGATAGCTGCCAGCCTAGAATTCTATGCCCAGCAAAGATATTTCTCAAAAATGAGGATAAAGTAAAAACATTTTCAGGTAAGTGAAAATGAGATTTTTTTTCAGTAGCAAACCTTCTCTGATGCAAATATGAAAAAGAAAATTTTAGGAAGAACTATGATCCTAGACGATATTTGCAAAAAAAGAATGAGTGAAAATAATAATTATGATGTCTTATGGGACCTGAGATACAATTAAGGTACATTACAATAACAGCCCAATATATGAGGGGCAAACAAACAATATATTTTTAGTTTCAAGTATTACCAAAGACAAAATAAAGTGACAATTTATATCATACTTTAAATAAGTCAAGAGTGCATGTTGTGATTCTATTGAGTAACTACTAAAAAGATCAGTTTATGTTATATAGATAACAAGTGAAGAGAACTGGAAACTGTAATAACAAAAATGGAGTTAATGAATAATAAGATAAGGAAGAGAGAAGGGGGAATACAGAACATGTAGAACAAATAGAAAACAAATGATAAGATGGTAACTTTAAATCCAAATGCATTAGTAACTACATTAAATGTAAATTGAGTGTATTTTCTAGTTGAGACAAAACATTTGAGACTAGACTGAAACAACAACATACTGTTTACACTAGTCACAGCTTAAGTATAAGGATACAGAGAAGCTGAGGGCTTCCCAGGTGGTTCAGTGGTATAGAATCCGCCTGGCAAGCAGGAGACATGGGTTCAATTCCTGGGTTGGGATGATCTGCTAGAGAAGGAAACCCAAGAGAGGTATGCCTGGAAGCTGGAGTGGATTGCACCTGAGAAAATGAGAAAGTAAGCAGATATCTTAGTGGTCTCATAGATTTAAGAAGTGCTATGAATATCCAAGAACTATGTATATATAATACATATACTTGATAGTAAAGCTGCTAAAATCAAATGACAAAGAGTCTTAGATGCCTCCAGAAGAAAAATTATATATGAACTTCAAAGAAGCAATACTATAGGACTTAAGCTAACTTCCAAACCAAAGCAATGAATCCAGAAGGTGATGGAGTTAATTCTTGCAAGTACTGAAAGAAGATAGCTGCCAGCCTAGAATTCTATGCCCAGCAAAGATATTTCTCAAAAATGAGGATAAAGTAAAAACATTTTCAGGTAAGTGAAAATGAGATTTTTTTTCAGTAGCAAACCTTCTCTGATGCAAATATGAAAAAGAAAATTTTAGGAAGAACTATGATCCTAGACGATATTTGCAAAAAAAGAATGAGTGAAAATAATAATTATGATGTCTTATGGGACCTGAGATACAATTAAGGTACATTACAATAACAGCCCAATATATGAGGGGCAAACAAACAATATATTTTTAGTTTCAAGTATTACCAAAGACAAAATAAAGTGACAATTTATATCATACTTTAAATAAGTCAAGAGTGCATGTTGTGATTCTATTGAGTAACTACTAAAAAGATCAGTTTATGTTATATAGATAACAAGTGAAGAGAACTGGAAACTGTAATAACAAAAATGGAGTTAATGAATAATAAGATAAGGAAGAGAGAAGGGGGAATACAGAACATGTAGAACAAATAGAAAACAAATGATAAGATGGTAACTTTAAATCCAAATGCATTAGTAACTACATTAAATGTAAATTGAGTGTATTTTCTAGTTGAGACAAAACATTTGAGACTAGACTGAAACAACAACATACTGTTTACACTAGTCACAGCTTAAGTATAAGGATACAGAGAAGCTGAGGGGCTTCCCAGGTGGTTCAGTGGTATAGAATCCGCCTGGCAAGCAGGAGACATGGGTTCAATTCCTGGGTTGGGATGATCTGCTAGAGAAGGAAATGGCAACCCACTCTAGTATTCTTGCCTGAAAAATCTCATGGACAGAGAAGCGTGGTGGACTACAGTTCATGGAGTCACAAAAGAGTCAGACATGACTTAGTGACTATGCAACACTAACAGAGAAGTTGAAAGTAAAAAGATAGAAAAATATATACTATGCGAACACTGTGAGAAGAAAATTAATGAAGCTAAACTACTATCAGTCAAAGCAGACTTTAAAGCAAGCAGTATTACTGGATATAATGAGGGATATTAAGTTACGTATCTCTACAGGACAAAGTTAAAAGTTTATGGAAAGAAGTAAATCCATAAACATAATGAAAAGTTTTAATATATTCCATTCAGTAAACTGATAAACAGATAAAATAAATCAGTAAGATTATGAGTTAAATGAATAGCATGAGTTAAGAAAATGAACATACATAGAACACTTTACCTAACAATTGTAGAATACACATTCTTATGAGAATTTACCAAAACTGTCCATATGTTTTGCTATAAATCTAAAATAATTAAAATCATACACAGCAGCTCAGCTGCAATTGAATTTAATAGAAGTTAATAATAAAAACTAGAAATATCAAAGATATTTGGAAACTAAATACCATAGTTCTTAATCAGCACTTCTTAATCTTATTTTTAAGATTAAGCTCTTAATCTTGAAAATAAAGCACAATGCAAAAGAGAAAATATTTTGAAATGAATACTAATGAAAATACAACATATTAAAACTTGTAAGCAATATATAGAGAAAATTTTTATCATTCAATCAACAAAAAATAATAAGATAAGAAAAGGAAATCAGAAAACAAATTGATAAGATGGTAACTTTAAATCCAAATGCATTAGTAACTACATTAAATGTAAATTGAGTGTATTTTCTAGTTGAGACAAAACATTTGAGACTAGACTGAAACAACAACATACTGTTTACACTAGTCACAGCTTAAGTATAAGGATACAGAGAAGCTGAGGGGCTTCCCAGGTGGTTCAGTGGTATAGAATCCGCCTGGCAAGCAGGAGACATGGGTTCAATTCCTGGGTTGGGATGATCTGCTAGAGAAGGAAATGGCAACCCACTCTAGTATTCTTGCCTGAAAAATCTCATGGACAGAGAAGCGTGGTGGACTACAGTTCATGGAGTCACAAAAGAGTCAGACATGACTTAGTGACTATGCAACACTAACAGAGAAGTTGAAAGTAAAAAGATAGAAAAATATATACTATGCGAACACTGTGAGAAGAAAATTAATGAAGCTAAACTACTATCAGTCAAAGCAGACTTTAAAGCAAGCAGTATTACTGGATATAATGAGGGATATTAAGTTACGTATCTCTACAGGACAAAGTTAAAAGTTTATGGAAAGAAGTAAATCCATAAACATAATGAAAAGTTTTAATATATTCCATTCAGTAAACTGATAAACAGATAAAATAAATCAGTAAGATTATGAGTTAAATGAATAGCATGAGTTAAGAAAATGAACATACATAGAACACTTTACCTAACAATTGTAGAATACACATTCTTATGAGAATTTACCAAAACTGTCCATATGTTTTGCTATAAATCTAAAATAATTAAAATCATACACAGCAGCTCAGCTGCAATTGAATTTAATAGAAGTTAATAATAAAAACTAGAAATATCAAAGATATTTGGAAACTAAATACCATAGTTCTTAATCAGCACTTCTTAATCTTATTTTTAAGATTAAGCTCTTAATCTTGAAAATAAAGCACAATGCAAAAGAGAAAATATTTTGAAATGAATACTAATGAAAATACAACATATTAAAACTTGTAAGCAATATATAGAGAAAATTTTTATCATTCAATCAACAAAAAAATAAAAAGAATAAAAAGCCTAAAAATAAGTTGGCTAAGCAACCTTCTTAAGAAGTTAGGGGACATCTCACATAACAGACCCAAAGAAAAGAGAAGGAAAGAAATAACATAAGAAGATAAATTAATAAAATAGAAAACACACATATAACAGAATCAACAGAGTTTAAAGAGTTGGTACCTTGAAAAGTTCAAAGTTTTGATAAAGCCCTAGAAATCATGGACCAAGATAATGCCAGGAGTGGTTCGACCTATTTCCGTTCTCCTCCAGCATCTTCTCGGAGCACGTGGCTTACAGTGCATTCTGTGCCCAAATATAAGGCATCTGTGTTTGTAGACAATACTCTGTGAGAAAGTAGAGCACAGAAGTCTTTCGGCAGTTTGAATAGAATATAAACCTTAAGGAAGGGCTTCCCCTGGTGGCGCAGTGGGTAAGGACACCGCCTTGCAGTGCAAGGGGCGCCAGTTCGATCCCTGGCCTGGGAAGATCCCACGTGCCGCGGAGTGGCTGGACTGATGTGTTCAATTACCAAGCCTGAGCGCTGGAGCACATGCGCCCAGAGCCAGCGCTCTGCAACGACAGACGCCATCGCGATGGGAGGCCCACAGGAGCCGAAGAACAAAGACGGATGAAAATAGAGAAATGAAAGACCAATAGAAGTGGCCCGCCCTCTCCCTTCCCTCCCCAACACGACCCCCGCCCAAAATAAATAAAAATAAATAAATCTTTTAAAAAAAAAAAAAATAAACCTTAAGGAATGTAGATGAAAGAGCCAAATGTCAACTCATCCTATTTACTTTAATTATGCATATTTAAAGTCTCATGTTTTAAACTCTCATGGGACAAATTTATTCACAGTCTTCATATGCTTTACCATATCTGCCACCACTTGAGTCACTCAGAGTTTTCTAGATTTTTTCAGAACACACCACCTTCACTTCCTTCTAACTTGTTTAAGATACCGTATCTCTCTATAACAATGACTGTCTTTGGAAATGGTACTCTAACCTAAAAATAGCCATTTAGTATATGTGAACTTCACAATCGCTTACTTTATTACTTCCTTTTTTTAAATTTATTTTTTATTTTATTTTTTTACAGAGTTTTGTTGCTTACTGCCCCACATCAACCTGGATCTGCCATAGGTATACATATGTCCCCTCCCTCCTGAACCTTCCCCCCATCTCCCTCCCCATCCCTGCCCTCCAGGTTATTACAGAGGCCCTGTTTGAGTTCCCTGAGTCTTACAGCATATTCCCTTCCCTCTTTCCAATGTCCATAAGTCTGTTCTCAATGCCTGTTTCTCCATTGCTGCTCTACATATACATTTATCAGTACCGTCTTTCTAGATTCCATTTATGTATCTGTCACTATACAGTATATATCTTTCTCTTTCTGACTTACTTCACTCTGTATAATAGGTTCTAGATCCATCCACCTCATTAGATGCATTTTTTCTTATGGACGAGGAATATTCCATTGTATATCTGTACCACTCAATGGACATAAACTTAAGTAAACTCCAGGAGATAGTGGAGGACAGGGAAGCCTGGTATGTTGCAGTTCATATGGTCACAGAGTTGAACACAACTTACTGACTGAACAACAAAACAGCCCTCTTACATGTTCTTAATCTCTATTTTAGGCATAGTTATGTGAATAAAATTCGTATTTTATGGCAGGACAAGAACCTTTATTTTTGTTTAATTTTGACCTCTTTTATTGGTTTATTTATTTATTTATTTTCATCCATCTTTATTCTTTGGCCTGTGTGGGCCTCCCATTGCAGTGGCCTCGCTTGTTGCAGAGCACTGGTTCTGGGCACATGAGCTCCAGAGGGCTGGCTTGTAATTGGACATATCTGGGCATGTGGGATCTTCTTGGGCCAGGGATCGAACCTGTGCCCCTTGGACTGCAAAGCAGACTCTTTACCCATTGGACCACCAGGGAAGCCCAAGACAAGAACATTTTAAACATAAATTCTTCTCTGCCCTTTGGTCTCTCCTTACCCTTCATGATGGTGCATTGTGTTTCTGCATCATGGCTGCTCCAGGCCTCCCTGATCACCAGGAATACCTGCCCAACCATAAGAAGCACCATTCTCCTAGTCCAAACAAGATAACTCCTTAAAAGAGAATATTCCTTCTTAATCTTGTAAGAGGTCACATGACCCACCAGGATTCGATCTGGATCACGTAAATTGTCAACAGCACATCATTTGATGTACAGTCCTCTGTCTAAGGGGTGGAACAGTCCTCAAAAATTTCTGAAATGCTCTTCCCACATTTTAATCCTCAAATTTAACTCAAAATTTTCCATTTCTTTCTTAGACTGACTGATTTTTTGTTGACATACATAATGGTCACTGACATCCATTTTCATATCACATGTTTGAGCAAAGAATAAGCCAAAGTATTCACCTAATCATATTTAAGCTAAAAAGATACTACAGCATTATTGTCAGCATTTTAAACAATCAATTCACTATTTTTATCTATACTCTTTTCTACAATATACACTGTGGGTAAGACACTTACCCTCTTTTAGGTTGCTGGTGTTTTATCTGTGATATAAAAGGGAGTTTGGCCAGTTGATTTCCATGGTGTCTTCCAACAATAAATTTCAGAGGTTTTAAGGAAAGGGCTGTGCAACCTCCTTAAACTCGACACCCGTGTCTTTCTTGTGGCTGTGCTCCTGGCACTCAGCTGAGGGTTTGCCCCACAGCAGGGACTTGAGAGCACAGCTCACCTGTGGGGTGTCTGTTCAAATCCAGCTCTGACTCATGCTGGCTGGGTAAACTCAGGCATTTACCTTAGCCCCCAGAGGCTCAGTCTCCTCCTCCTAATAAATGGGATAATGCTGGCCACGAGCTGAGTACAGAAGCCAATTGATGGTAAATCATCGTCGAATGTGGATGACTACATGAGTCAGTGAATCAGGGAGTCTAGACAAATTGCCTAGACCAAATGGTAAACTGGGGGGGCTTCCCTGGTGGTTCAGTGGGTAAAGAGTCTGCTTTGCAGTGCAAGGGGCACCAGTTCGATCCCTGGCCCGGAAGGATTCCACGTACCATGGAGTGGCTGAACTGGTGTGTCCAATTGTGAGCCTGCGCTCTGGAGCGCATGCGCCCAGAGCCCGAGGCAAAAGGGGCTGCTGCGATGGGAGGTCCACACAAGTCAAAGAGTAAAGGTGGATGAAAATGAATGGATAAAAGAATCAATAAAAGAGACCAAAATTTAAAAAAAAAGAAAGGCAAACTGTGTACTAGTTCTTCAGTATCATGCTCTCTAAAACACGGAGTGATTAACTAACTGCCCCTACTCTCTAGTTTGTAAGCAGGTGTAAATTAGTTCCAGCCTTTGTGCCAAAACACCAAATACTACTAAAATGTATGGTAAAAAATTACATAGTCACTGATAGTGCATTTACAATGAAGGGCATATACTAAATTTTTAATCTTATTTTTTATGGATAAATAAATACATGAAATGATGGTTATGCATTTAGACGAATAATGGGCTAAACATTTACTGGAAGTTTTTTGTAGACAAGAATTCTCTGTTTCTAATAAAAAAGAACTGCTTGATTATCATATTGTTACTGAATTATTCCCAAAGTAGCCTGAACTTTCATTTAGTCAAAAAACAACTCAGGAGTTATATTATCTTTCAAACAAAGTTTCTGACGATCTCAATAAGTAAGAGAAGGTGTGACAACAAATATAATGATCAAATGTGACATTTTCTGCCAATTTTTTCCCTTAACTACTAAAGCTTTTGGTTTGGCCCATCTGGTTTTCATTTGAGAATAGAAATCACTAATCCCACAAACCATCCACTGATTTCTAATCCGAAAAAAGACTGGCATTACTTAGCAGCATAATATGTTTTTCTTTCCTCCTGTGGAAATAACTGTACAGCTTCATGGTAGATTAAAAAAGACAATTGAGAAATTTCCTATTATAAACATGTATGATATCCTAATTTCCTAGTATAATAGCAGACAGACAAACATAATTAATTATATTTTAAATGCAAATTGTTGACAACTGTTCATCTGGTTGAAATTATTTAAGCCACATCAACATTAAAGAAAGTCCTGCTTTCTAATTCCTCTTTTTTTATATAAAAATAATTCCATAGTCTTTTCCATACCCAGCAATCTCTTAAAAATTTCACATGATATTTAAAGCACCATCGCTGCAACCCCCATAGAGACATCTAGGCAAATATAAGTGATTTATATGCAGATTTCAACCTATTTACTGAGCTTAATAGTGAGAGACAAAATATTATATGCAAAATGCGTTCATTTAAATTTTTGATCAGCTCTCTCTGCTGCTTGATGGAATGAGAAACTTATATTGGTATATGAGCAAATACATTTCAGAATAGAAGTCTCCAACCACATTTATCTGTAAAGAAAGACCTGGACAACAATACAGTTGGATGATCCATCAGTTTCACTCATCTTCTTGATTGACAAGTGTTACCGCAACGTGAATCAACACTGAGATTTTCATAGTAAGCACTGAAGTGGCTGAGATTATGACAGCTTTCAAGTCAGCAATGCTGAGGGACCCACAGAGATCACCTCATCCATAATACACTAGCCACATGTGGTCCACAGGATAATTTTAGCAAGTTCACAGACACTGGTTACAGGTACATTTATATATCCACGTGTATTAGGAAACACAACTAGTTTGCCTGAACTTTCATTTAGTCAAAAACAACTCAGGAGTTATATTATCTTTCAAACAAAGTTTCTGACGTTCTCAATAAGTAAGAGTAGGTGTGACAACAAATATAATGATCAAATGTGACATTTTCTGCCAATTTTTCCCTTAACTACTAAAGCTTTTGGTTTGGCCCATCTGGTTTTCATTTGAGAATAGAAATCACTAATCCCACAAACCATCCACTGATTTCTAATCCGAAAAAAGACTGGCATTACTTAGCAGCATAATATGTTTTTCTTTCCTCCTGTGGAAATAACTGTACAGCTTCATGGTAGATTAAAAAAGACAATTGAGAAATTTCCTATTATAAACATGTATGATATCCTAATTTCCTAGTATAATAGCAGACAGACAAACATAATTAATTATATTTTAAATGCAAATTGTTGACAACTGTTCATCTGGTTGAAATTATTTAAGCCACATCAACATTAAAGAAAGTCCTGCTTTCTAATTCCTCTTTTTTTATATAAAAATAATTCCATAGTCTTTTCCATACCCAGCAATCTCTTAAAAATTTCACATGATATTTAAAGCACCATCGCTGCAACCCCCATAGAGACATCTAGGCAAATATAAGTGATTTATATGCAGATTTCAACCTATTTACTGAGCTTAATAGTGAGAGACAAAATATTATATGCAAAATGCGTTCATTTAAATTTTTGATCAGCTCTTTTGCTGCTTGATGGAATGAGAAACTTATATTGGTATATGAGCAAATACATTTCAGAATAGAAGTCTCCAACCACATTTATCTGTAAAGAAAGACCTGGACAACAATACAGTTGGATGATCCATCAGTTTCACTCATCTTCTTGATTGACAAGTGTTACCGCAACGTGAATCAACACTGAGATTTTCATAGTAAGCACTGAAGTGGCTGAGATTATGACAGCTTTCAAGTCAGCAATGCTGAGGGACCCACAGAGATCACCTCATCCATAATACACTAGCCACATGTGGTCCACAGGATAATTTTAGCAAGTTCACAGACACTGGTTACAGGTACATTTATATATCCACGTGTATTAGGAAAAACACAACTAGAATATTGAAGCTATGACTTCATAGATACTATTACCTAGGAAAAGACTCAGTAGTGAAGCAAAAAGTGAGTTGATTGAATAAAAATATTAAGACAACAGTAATGAAGGGGCATATGGAAACGACAAAAATAGAAAGGGAGGTGACTGAAATTTAGAAAACACTGATCTACTCCAACCTCTAATTTTATAGGTGAGGCACCAGAGGCCCTGAGTAGTTTTAAAGGTTTCTCCAAGATCCTGTGGTTTGTCAGAGACTGGATTTTATCATTTACAGTCCCACGCTCTATGTATTATATCTAAGATGAACTGTCTTGCTTTTCAGCCTCATGAAGCACATACAATTTTTCTTTTCCTGGAAGATTGGTCAATGAGAAATTCAAATAAATTCTCAAGCTATTTATGTATTAGATGTTTCTTTTTATGGAACCATGGGTAGTACCATTGTCATTGGACGAGAATTAAAAGGTGCTAACAAGGCTTCCCTGGTGTCTCAGTGGTAAACAGTTCACCTGCCAATGCAGGAGACACAGGTTCGATCCCTCATCTGGGAAAATCCCACATGCTGCGGAGCAACTAAACCCGTGAGCCACAACTATTGAGCCTGTGCTCTAGAGTTTCGGAGCTGCAACTATTGAGTCCAGGTGCTGCAACTACTGAAGCCCGTGTGCACTAGAGCATGAGTTCCACAACGAGAAAGAAGTCACCGCAACAAGAAGCCTGCTCACCACAACTAGAGAGTAGCCCCCACTCCCTGCAACTAGAGAAGAGCCTGCAGCAGCAGTGAAAACCCAGAATAGCCAAAAATAAATAAATACAATTAAAAGAAAAAGGTGCTAATGGAAACTGATCTCACTTTCAGCTACATTTTAAAAAATTGAATAAATTTGGCAAGTTATATTGTGTCCCTTCAAGGTGTACAGTCTGTTACTTTGATATATTTAGATACTGCAATATATTAATAACTGCCATTGTAGTGATATTTGTCACATTATGTAATTATAGTACAATATTATGGTCTATATTCATCATACTGTGCATTAGGTCTCGAAGGTTTAATGCCTTTTTTTTTTTTTACAAGTTTATACCCTTATTGTCGCTCTTATCCCTGCCTTACCCACCATCTCCTGGTGACCACCATCATAGTCTCTGTTTTTGATAGATGCAAATTCTTAGATTCCACATATAAATGATGCCATTTATTCGTTGTCTTTCTCTGATTTATCTCATCGTATATTTAACAGTAAACGACAAAATGAAAGAGGTGACTGAAATTTAGAAAACACTGATCTACTCCAACCTCTAATTTTATAGGTGAGGCACCAGAGGCCCTGAGTAGTTTTAAAGGTTTCTCCAAGATCCTGTGGTTTGTCAGAGACTGGATTTTATCATTTACAGTCCCACGCTCTATGTATTATATCTAAGATGAACTGTCTTGCTTTTCAGCCTCATGAAGCACATACAATTTTTCTTTTCCTGGAAGATTGGTCAATGAGAAATTCAAATAAATTCTCAAGCTATTTATGTATTAGATGTTTCTTTTTATGGAACCATGGGTAGTACCATTGTCATTGGACGAGAATTAAAAGGTGCTAACAAGGCTTCCCTGGTGTCTCAGTGGTAAACAGTTCACCTGCCAATGCAGGAGACACAGGTTCGATCCCTCATCTGGGAAAATCCCACATGCTGCGGAGCAACTAAACCCGTGAGCCACAACTATTGAGCCTGTGCTCTAGAGTTTCGGAGCTGCAACTATTGAGTCCAGGTGCTGCAACTACTGAAGCCCGTGTGCACTAGAGCATGAGTTCCACAACGAGAAAGAAGTCACCGCAACAAGAAGCCTGCTCACCACAACTAGAGAGTAGCCCCCACTCCCTGCAACTAGAGAAGAGCCTGCAGCAGCAGTGAAAACCCAGAATAGCCAAAAATAAATAAATACAATTAAAAGAAAAAGGTGCTAATGGAAACTGATCTCACTTTCAGCTACATTTTAAAAAATTGAATAAATTTGGCAAGTTATATTGTGTCCCTTCAAGGTGTACAGTCTGTTACTTTGATATATTTAGATACTGCAATATATTAATAACTGCCATTGTAGTGATATTTGTCACATTATGTAATTATAGTACAATATTATGGTCTATATTCATCATACTGTGCATTAGGTCTCGAAGGTTTAATGCCTTTTTTTTTTTTTACAAGTTTATACCCTTATTGTCGCTCTTATCCCTGCCTTACCCACCATCTCCTGGTGACCACCATCATAGTCTCTGTTTTTGATAGATGCAAATTCTTAGATTCCACATATAAATGATGCCATTTATTCGTTGTCTTTCTCTGATTTATCTCATTTATCATGGTTAGCTAATTTAAACAGTGTAACATTGATTACCTCTGTCATCAATTATGTGCATAGATGTGGAATATAAGAGGAAAAAGTTTATAATCCTCTCTATGTTTTGTTAAACTAATTTGTGAGCATTCTTACCAAATGCAGCTCTACTTAAAATCTCACTTTGATGGGACTTCCCTGGTGGTCCAGTGGCTGAGACTCTGTGCTACCAGTAAAGGGGGCCGGGTTCAATCCCTGGTCAGGGAACTAGATCCTATATGCTGTAACTAAGACCTGGGGCAGCCAAAGAAAGAAATTAAAAAAAAAAAATCTCACTTTGAGGACTTCTTTGGTAGTGCAGTGGATAAGAATCTGCCTGGCTATGCAGAGGATATGGTTTCCATCCCTTGTGTGGGAAGAATCCACTTGCTGTGGAGCAACTAAGCCTGTGTGCCATGGCTATTGAAGCCTGTGTGCCTAGAGCCCGTGCTCCACAAGAGAAGCCACTGCAACGAGAACCCCAGCACTGCCACAAAGAGTAGCCCCCAGTCACCCCAACTAGAGAAAGCCCCTGTGCAGCAATGAAGACCTATCACAACCAAAAAAATAATAATAATACATCTCATTTTGATCCAACACACTTGAGGCCTTTGGACATTTTGGCTTTGTATGCGAAGGACACTCATAGATTCTATAGGTTCCTGGAAATGGGAGAGGGGAGAGTCCACATAAATGTCACTGTGCTCCAGGGAGGTGTTGGCACCATCTTCTGCCAGACCAAGAGTATCCCTTTCCCTTTCTCCTCCTCAACCCACCCCCACCCCAGTGTTCAGAGGTGTCATATCAGTAGCCTGAAATCACTGATCCCGTGGAAGTATTTTCACTTGAAAGTTTAAAAACCCATTGTATTTTGTCACATTATGTAATTATAGTACAATATTATGGCTATATTCATCATACTGTGCATTAGGTCTCGAAGGTTTAATGCCTTTTTTTTTTTTTACAAGTTTATACCCTTATTGTCGCTCTTATCCCTGCCTTACCCACCATCTCCTGGTGACCACCATCATAGTCTCTGTTTTTGATAGATGCAAATTCTTAGATTCCACATATAAATGATGCCATTTATTCGTTGTCTTTCTCTGATTTATCTCATTTATCATGGTTAGCTAATTTAAACAGTGTAACATTGATTACCTCTGTCATCAATTATGTGCATAGATGTGGAATATAAGAGGAAAAAGTTTATAATCCTCTCTATGTTTTGTTAAACTAATTTGTGAGCATTCTTACCAAATGCAGCTCTACTTAAAATCTCACTTTGATGGGACTTCCCTGGTGGTCCAGTGGCTGAGACTCTGTGCTACCAGTAAAGGGGGCCGGGTTCAATCCCTGGTCAGGGAACTAGATCCTATATGCTGTAACTAAGACCTGGGGCAGCCAAAGAAAGAAATTAAAAAAAATCTCACTTTGAGGACTTCTTTGGTAGTGCAGTGGATAAGAATCTGCCTGGCTATGCAGAGGATATGGTTTCCATCCCTTGTGTGGGAAGAATCCACTTGCTGTGGAGCAACTAAGCCTGTGTGCCATGGCTATTGAAGCCTGTGTGCCTAGAGCCCGTGCTCCACAAGAGAAGCCACTGCAACGAGAACCCCAGCACTGCCACAAAGAGTAGCCCCCAGTCACCCCAACTAGAGAAAGCCCCTGTGCAGCAATGAAGACCTATCACAACCAAAAAAATAATAATAATACATCTCATTTTGATCCAACACACTTGAGGCCTTTGGACATTTTGGCTTTGTATGCGAAGGACACTCATAGATTCTATAGGTTCCTGGAAATGGGAGAGGGGAGAGTCCACATAAATGTCACTGTGCTCCAGGGAGGTGTTGGCACCATCTTCTGCCAGACCAAGAGTATCCCTTTCCCTTTCTCCTCCTCAACCCACCCCCACCCCAGTGTTCAGAGGTGTCATATCAGTAGCCTGAAATCACTGATCCCGTGGAAGTATTTTCACTTGCGTGCTCAGTTGCGTCCAACTCTGTGATCCCATGGACTGTAGCCCGCCAGGCTCCTCTGTCCATAGGGAGCCTCCAGGCAAGAATACTGGAGTGGGTTGCCATTTCTTCCTTCCTTCAAGAGATCTTCCTGACACAGGGATGGAACCTCCATCTCCTGCATTGGGAGGCGATTCTTGACCACAGTGCCACCTACAAATCAGGGTTTCTTCCTTGAAAGAGTTGATTGTCATTTACAAGCAAACCACTTTTTTAAGGGTGAGTGGAAGGCAGGCCCTCTTAAAATGAGATTTGGGTGCTTTAAGGAATGTTATGTAAATTAACATTTACACCCACGAGGGAGGAAGGGGGGCAGCATCGCCCTAGGGAGAGGATGAGTGAAGCGTGCAGAGAGCCTATGACTGTTTCCCCCCGCTTTCAGGGAGGGGGCTGTAGTATAATCTAAGCTCTGATGGAAAAAAAAAAGGTCCAAATAATCAGAAATGACCTTTCTTGTTACTCTGCTGACTAGAGAGACGCTGCCTTATGGCTCTTTGGAAAGTAAAGATGACTGGTAATGTCTTCTTTAGAAAGACACATTTCTACATAAAGTCCTCATGATGTGTGTCATCCCAGAGAACTTTCTGGAGTGATGGAAAAATTATCCCTTCTGTCCAGCAAGGTAGCCACTACACGCTGCTTATTGAACCCTAGAAACATGGTTGGTCTGAATTAAGACGTGCTGTAAAACACACTGGATTTCTAAGACGTAGAGGAAAAAAAGAACATAAAAAAGCACATTAAAATGTTTATCGTGATCACATGTTGAAATAATCTTTTGGATAGACTGTGCATGTATGCTCAGTCATGTCCAACTCTTTTGCTAGCCATGGACTGTGACCCACCAGGCTCCTCTGCCCACGGGATTTCCCAGGCAAGAGTACTAGAGTGGCTTGCCATTTCTTCCTTCCTTCAAGAGATCTTCCTGACACAGGGATGGAACCTCCATCTCCTGCATTGGGAGGCGATTCTTGACCACAGTGCCACCTACAAATCAGGGTTTCTTCCTTGAAAGAGTTGATTGTCATTTACAAGCAAACCACTTTTTTAAGGGTGAGTGGAAGGCAGGCCCTCTTAAAATGAGATTTGGGTGCTTTAAGGAATGTTATGTAAATTAACATTTACACCCACGAGGGAGGAAGGGGGGCAGCATCGCCCTAGGGAGAGGATGAGTGAAGCGTGCAGAGAGCCTATGACTGTTTCCCCCCGCTTTCAGGGAGGGGGCTGTAGTATAATCTAAGCTCTGATGGAAAAAAAAAAAGGTCCAAATAATCAGAAATGACCTTTCTTGTTACTCTGCTGACTAGAGAGACGCTGCCTTATGGCTCTTTGGAAAGTAAAGATGACTGGTAATGTCTTCTTTAGAAAGACACATTTCTACATAAAGTCCTCATGATGTGTGTCATCCCAGAGAACTTTCTGGAGTGATGGAAAAATTATCCCTTCTGTCCAGCAAGGTAGCCACTACACGCTGCTTATTGAACCCTAGAAACATGGTTGGTCTGAATTAAGACGTGCTGTAAAACACACTGGATTTCTAAGACGTAGAGGAAAAAAAGAACATAAAAAAGCACATTAAAATGTTTATCGTGATCACATGTTGAAATAATCTTTTGGATAGACTGTGCATGTATGCTCAGTCATGTCCAACTCTTTTGCTAGCCATGGACTGTGACCCACCTGGCTCCTCTGACCAAGGGATTTCCCAGGCAGGAATACTGGAGTTGGTTGCCATTTCCTTCTCCAAGGGATCTTCGAAACCCAGGGAGTGAACTTGTGTCTCCTACTTGGCAGGCAGATTCGTTACCACTGTGCCACCTGGGAAATCTATTTGGATAGATTATTAAATATTATGTATATTATTAAAATTTCACATATTCATTTTTATTGTTTTAACATGACTACTAGAAAAGCTTGCAATTTATATTAACATTTAAATTTTAAATCAATGGCACACATTCTGTTTTTATTGGATGTCACTGAGCTCGATCATGAAGTCAAGAGTCAGGTACTGCCAGAGGGGGTAGATTATAGAGAAGCAAAAAGGAGAGGCAAGAACAAACAGAGCTTAATTGTAGACACCTTAGGAGATGGAATTTGTAAAGCAACTTGCACAGGGAGTATTAGAACATTGGGAAAATGCATCACAAATCGCCAGTGTGTGCCCTAGGAGGAGAGGGTAGCACACCCAAGCATTTAAGACCATGAGCAGTACATCTGAGTATCAGGCATCATGTATATTTCCCTTAAACCTCCTCCTTTTGGACACTGTTTGAGAAGGTTCTATGGAATTTCATGAGAAACTAGGCTCAAAATGCCAGTCCTGCTTCTACTAGATGTGTCCTATTTCCAGTTCCAACATGAGAAAGAACATTGCCGTGCTTGAGAATTTATTTCAGATCATCATCTACCTTGAAATTCAGAACCTCTCTTTCAGATTTGAAACCATAAGGCGTAGATGAAGGTGTAAGTGCCCTCAGTAAATCAGAAGGATGGCTGAGGCCATACAGGACTCAGATTTCATTATTTGAACCTCAGGTCTCCCTTTTCTTAAGAAGGTTTAAGACGTGCTGTAAAACACACTGGATTTCTAAGACGAGAGGAAAAAGAACATAAAAAAGCACATTAAAATGTTTATCGTGATCACATGTTGAAATAATCTTTTGGATAGACTGTGCATGTATGCTCAGTCATGTCCAACTCTTTTGCTAGCCATGGACTGTGACCCACCTGGCTCCTCTGACCAAGGGATTTCCCAGGCAGGAATACTGGAGTTGGTTGCCATTTCCTTCTCCAAGGGATCTTCGAAACCCAGGGAGTGAACTTGTGTCTCCTACTTGGCAGGCAGATTCGTTACCACTGTGCCACCTGGGAAATCTATTTGGATAGATTATTAAATATTATGTATATTATTAAAATTTCACATATTCATTTTTATTGTTTTAACATGACTACTAGAAAAGCTTGCAATTTATATTAACATTTAAATTTTAAATCAATGGCACACATTCTGTTTTTATTGGATGTCACTGAGCTCGATCATGAAGTCAAGAGTCAGGTACTGCCAGAGGGGGTAGATTATAGAGAAGCAAAAAGGAGAGGCAAGAACAAACAGAGCTTAATTGTAGACACCTTAGGAGATGGAATTTGTAAAGCAACTTGCACAGGGAGTATTAGAACATTGGGAAAATGCATCACAAATCGCCAGTGTGTGCCCTAGGAGGAGAGGGTAGCACACCCAAGCATTTAAGACCATGAGCAGTACATCTGAGTATCAGGCATCATGTATATTTCCCTTAAACCTCCTCCTTTTGGACACTGTTTGAGAAGGTTCTATGGAATTTCATGAGAAACTAGGCTCAAAATGCCAGTCCTGCTTCTACTAGATGTGTCCTATTTCCAGTTCCAACATGAGAAAGAACATTGCCGTGCTTGAGAATTTATTTCAGATCATCATCTACCTTGAAATTCAGAACCTCTCTTTCAGATTTGAAACCATAAGGCGTAGATGAAGGTGTAAGTGCCCTCAGTAAATCAGAAGGATGGCTGAGGCCATACAGGACTCAGATTTCATTATTTGAACCTCAGGTCTCCCTTTTCTTAAGAAGGTTTAAGAAACACAGCACAATCATTCAAATACACTGAATGCTGAAGACCTGTATTATGATTTGTTTTTCAGAAAGAGGCTTGGCTTCTCAATCTGTCATCAAAAGCATCTCATGGGGGGCAGTGGAGAGGGGAAGGCTGAAGTCAGGAGAAAAAGGTTTAATTCTCAACATGTATAAAAAAAGGAAGAACGGGGTGAGGGAACTGTGTTTTCTGCTCTATAGAAATGCAAACTGTCATGCCTTCAGCCCTAAAGAATGCCCACCTGAATGAGACAAAAGTCATGTTCAAATTGGGAGTCTCTGGCCAAGTAAAAGATAAATAACCTTCCACCTGCAAAACCATGAAGAAAGAAGCATAACAGGAAGCCCTGAGTGGTAGCGAGGCAGGTACACAAATCCTGACTGTCACTGCACGCTCCTTCTGGGACTTTTAACATTCACCCAGAGAGTGGGAACTGTAAAAATAGACGCTGTTTCTGAAGAAGTGAAAGACTTATTGCATAATGGTGGCAAACTCTGTCTGCTAGAACAGAACGACTCTGCATGCAAACAGAAAACTAAAAAATAGCTACCACTCTAGACAAATGTATTTTTGAAATATTCATCCTCCAGAAAAATGTATGGCTGCATTCTCTCTCCAAGTCACTCTCATGTCTGACTCTTTGTGACCCCACGGACTGTAGCCCACCTGGCTCCTCGGTTCATGGAATTCTCCAGGCAAGAATACTGGAGTGGGTTGCCATGCCCTTCTCCAGGGGATCTTTAAAACTCGGGGACTGAACTAGGCTTTCCTGCATTGCAGGCATATTCTTTACCATCTGAGCCACCAGATTAAAAGCCTTCTTACCTGATATTGGGGAAAATTGAAATACCTTTGCTAGGGCCACAGATCTGACCCACAAATCTGGCTACTTCATGCTGATCCCCCTGCCCACACATAGATGTCTCAGATCATTCCTCTCCTCTCTCTTACCTTTTCTCTGTGTAAAACTTGTACATAAATAAAAACAAAATAATTTGTGAACAGAAAGTTATCAATTTTGTCGGAAGCCCTGTAAGGCAGCATAGAAGAGCACACAGGAAGGAGGGAAACATCCAGACAAGACACAAACACAGCTATCAGGCTGAAGAGGCATCTCCTGTGGCCACTCCTTTTCCCTTGGCCCTCACCCTTTTCCTCTTTCCCTTTGTAGCTTTCACCCCAACTGCAGGGGTCTCTGCCAAACCCCTTCTCTCTTGATGACTACCCATCTGCTGATTCAGGGACCCTGACAACAAATATTCATTAAGCAACTACTATATTCATCGGCAGGACTGATGCTGAAGTTGAAGCTCCAATGCTGGAGGTCCATGGAGTATAGGTGAAGATCTAAGTGCCCAATAAACCAAGAGGCCTTCTGGGGGGAAGGTGGAGAGAGAGAGATGCAGGCAATGACTTCAAACTCAAGGCTACCAAATCAGATTATTGAGACACATTAAGTGTGACAGGGTTGTCAGTGACATTCTTGAGTTTTTCAGGGTGAGGCCTGAGTGGACAGAATCCTCCCATCAATAATGTATCCAAGGGGGTATCTACAGCCCTAGGTTATACTGTGTCCTTGCTGGTGGGACAACTTTATCTCCATCTAGAGTTACTGTAGGAGCCCATATGGACATGGCACAGACCCACTGTTCTAAACAGCTGGATAGTCCAGCCATAAGTTGGACCAGAGAAGATCTGTGAGTGGACAGTATGCAGCTGCCATTGTGGTCATCAGTGGCAACCTCAGAAGATGCTTGCTTTGAAGGCTTCACTTTGGCAGGTGTCAGCCATCTTGCTCTCATACCATCACAAGCAGCAGAACAGGAAACGAGAAAGTAACAGAGCCTGGAGGGCAAGACTAAGCACAGATGAACAAAACTCAGACACGCATAGGGTCTGTGCTCCTTTGCAACCTGAACGGTTACGGGCATCATCCACGTGCCAAGCACTGGACTAGCCCTTCAGGACACAGGGGCCAACCACTCAGACACGGGCTTCTTCCCCCAAAAGGCTAATGGTCAAGCTGGGGACAAACATATGAACTTATAGCTTGCACAGACAGTTCTTTCACTGAGTAAGTGCTTTGAAGGAAAAGCATTGACTTGGGAAAGTATTTAGAAGTTAGGGTCAAGAGGGGTTACAAGACACTTTCTTGAGGCAAGAAATAGTTGGGCAAAGGGAGTTGGATGGAGAAGTTCCCAAAATTTCAGATAGGGGCAGGATGGGAAAAAAGCTAGTGGTGACTTTTATGACTCTCATTATACCAAAGGCTAGGCACCCTGGAAAAACAGGTTACAAAGTCTATTAAAAAGGACTGTAGGAACCCAAGACAAACTGACTTGCAAAAACTGAGAAGACGGGGTTTTTGGAGGGACCCTGACAACTATTCATTAAGCAACTACTATATTCATCGGCAGGACTGATGCTGAAGTTGAAGCTCCAATGCTGGAGGTCCATGGAGTATAGGTGAAGATCTAAGTGCCCAATAAACCAAGAGGCCTTCTGGGGGGAAGGTGGAGAGAGAGAGATGCAGGCAATGACTTCAAACTCAAGGCTACCAAATCAGATTATTGAGACACATTAAGTGTGACAGGGTTGTCAGTGACATTCTTGAGTTTTTCAGGGTGAGGCCTGAGTGGACAGAATCCTCCCATCAATAATGTATCCAAGGGGGTATCTACAGCCCTAGGTTATACTGTGTCCTTGCTGGTGGGACAACTTTATCTCCATCTAGAGTTACTGTAGGAGCCCATATGGACATGGCACAGACCCACTGTTCTAAACAGCTGGATAGTCCAGCCATAAGTTGGACCAGAGAAGATCTGTGAGTGGACAGTATGCAGCTGCCATTGTGGTCATCAGTGGCAACCTCAGAAGATGCTTGCTTTGAAGGCTTCACTTTGGCAGGTGTCAGCCATCTTGCTCTCATACCATCACAAGCAGCAGAACAGGAAACGAGAAAGTAACAGAGCCTGGAGGGCAAGACTAAGCACAGATGAACAAAACTCAGACACGCATAGGGTCTGTGCTCCTTTGCAACCTGAACGGTTACCGGGCATCATCCACGTGCCAAGCACTGGACTAGCCCTTCAGGACACAGGGGCCAACCACTCAGACACGGGCTTCTTCCCCAAATGGCTAATGGTCAAGCTGGGGACAAACATATGAACTTATAGCTTGCACAGACAGTTCTTTCACTGAGTAAGTGCTTTGAAGGAAAAGCATTGACTTGGGAAAGTATTTAGAAGTTAGGGTCAAGAGGGGTTACAAGACACTTTCTTGAGGCAAGAAATAGTTGGGCAAAGGGAGTTGGATGGAGAAGTTCCCAAAATTTCAGATAGGGGCAGGATGGGAAAAAAGCTAGTGGTGACTTTTATGACTCTCATTATACCAAAGGCTAGGCACCCTGGAAAAACAGGTTACAAAGTCTATTAAAAAGGACTGTAGGAACCCAAGACAAACTGACTTGCAAAAACTGAGAAGACTGGGCTTCCTTGGTGGTCCACTGGGTAAGGACACCACCTGGCAATGCAAGGGGCGCCGGTTCAATCCCTGGCCTGGGAAGATCCCACGTGCCATGGAGCGGCTGGACTGATGTGTTCAACTACCGAGCCGGAGCTCTGGAGCGCATGCGCCCAGAGCTGGTGCTCTGCAACAACAGAGGCCACTGTGATGCGAGGCCCACACAGGTCAAAGAACAAAGATAAATAAATGAAAGACCAATAGAAGTGGTCAAAAAAAAAAAAAAAAAAAAACTGAGAAGACTTCTTAGAAAAGGTGGTCTTTGGGCTGAGCTTTGAAATATGAGTAGGATTTTGACAGGAGGCAAATAGCATTCCATAAAAAGGAAGAAGCAGGAAAAGCAGACACTAAATATGAAGGGAAGGGATGAGCAATTGTATATCTATATATCTATACCTGTATCATACTGCATCATGATACCTGAATCGCCAGGGCCTTCCCTGGTGGCTCAGATGGTAAAGAATCTGCCTGCAATGCGAGGGACTCGGGTTTGATCCCTGGGTTGGGAAGATCTCCTGGAGAAGGGAATGGCTACCCACTCCAGTATTCCTGTCTGGAGAATCCCATGGACAGAGGAGCCTGGAGGGCTACAGTCCATACCTGCATCATATATCCTGATACTATGAGGTAGTTGTTATTTCTATTTCACAGACAGGAAATACAAGGTGTAAAGGATGAAGATAAAAGATAAGAAAGACTTGTCCCAAGTCACGGGGGTCTTAGGTGATAACGTCAACATTTAAACCACAGTCTAAATCTACCCCATATTGCCTTTATAAGCCTGCAATAAGTGGCTATTATTATAGATACGCATGCAACAGCAAAATGGTCATGTGATGTGCCCAAAGGCAGTCGGATGAAGAGGGAGGTAACAGAAGCTCAAATGGAGAAGCAAGAGGGGTTACAAGACACTTTCTTGAGGCAAGAAATAGTTGGGCAAAGGAGTTGGATGGAGAAGTTCCCAAAATTTCAGATAGGGGCAGGATGGGAAAAAGCTAGTGGTGACTTTTATGACTCTCATTATACCAAAGGCTAGGCACCCTGGAAAAACAGGTTACAAAGTCTATTAAAAAGGACTGTAGGAACCCAAGACAAACTGACTTGCAAAAACTGAGAAGACTGGGCTTCCTTGGTGGTCCACTGGGTAAGGACACCACCTGGCAATGCAAGGGGCGCCGGTTCAATCCCTGGCCTGGGAAGATCCCACGTGCCATGGAGCGGCTGGACTGATGTGTTCAACTACCGAGCCGGAGCTCTGGAGCGCATGCGCCCAGAGCTGGTGCTCTGCAACAACAGAGGCCACTGTGATGCGAGGCCCACACAGGTCAAAGAACAAAGATAAATAAATGAAAGACCAATAGAAGTGGTCAAAAAAAAAAAAAAAAAAAAAACTGAGAAGACTTCTTAGAAAAGGTGGTCTTTGGGCTGAGCTTTGAAATATGAGTAGGATTTTGACAGGAGGCAAATAGCATTCCATAAAAAGGAAGAAGCAGGAAAAGCAGACACTAAATATGAAGGGAAGGGATGAGCAATTGTATATCTATATATCTATACCTGTATCATACTGCATCATGATACCTGAATCGCCAGGGCCTTCCCTGGTGGCTCAGATGGTAAAGAATCTGCCTGCAATGCGAGGGACTCGGGTTTGATCCCTGGGTTGGGAAGATCTCCTGGAGAAGGGAATGGCTACCCACTCCAGTATTCCTGTCTGGAGAATCCCATGGACAGAGGAGCCTGGAGGGCTACAGTCCATACCTGCATCATATATCCTGATACTATGAGGTAGTTGTTATTTCTATTTCACAGACAGGAAATACAAGGTGTAAAGGATGAAGATAAAAGATAAGAAAGACTTGTCCCAAGTCACGGGGGTCTTAGGTGATAACGTCAACATTTAAACCACAGTCTAAATCTACCCCATATTGCCTTTATAAGCCTGCAATAAGTGGCTATTATTATAGATACGCATGCAACAGCAAAATGGTCATGTGATGTGCCCAAAGGCAGTCGGATGAAGAGGGAGGTAACAGAAGCTCAAATGGAGAAGCAGGAGGAGTTAAGTACTGAAGGGCTTTGAATATCTTTTAATGTAGCCCATGTGCCGTGGTTATAAAATGATCAAACAGCCAAGTCTCAGTCAATCCATCATTCCAGGATCCTCTAAGGCAGAACCTGCTGTGTCAGTGCCTCCTGGAGTCTGTCCAGAGTCAAGAACAATTAAAAAAAAAAGGGGGGGCAGATTATATAGATATATTAATGGTAGTTCATGAATCCTCTGTAGTTGAGGCAGAAAGCCTGAATTTTCAGAACAGAGTTCTGAGAAACTGCAGGCAAATAATTTGAACACTATCGCTAAACTGGTGCATTTCAGCAAGGGATTGACAAATCTCATAGGGACATATGTGAATTTCAAAAAGTGAACTGCAGACAACAATGAGACGCAAAGAGCAATGACCCTATAAACAGAGGAGGCTGGCTGGAGAGAGGTGGCAGTTACCACCACTGTTGCTCTTTAGAACACCATGGGTCATCTAAGTAATGTGCTTTGTTTCAATGGATGCTTATCAATATACTGTTCCATAATTTCATTTATTTATTAAATTTTTTTTTTGATGTGGACTGTTGCATATTTTTTGATGTGGACTATTTAAAGTGTGTATTGCATTTGTTACAAATTGCTTCTGTTTCATGTTTTGGATTTTTGGCCATGAGGCATGTGGGATCTTAGCTCTCCATGACCAGGGAACTGAACACAAACTCTCTGCACTGGAAGGCCAAGTCTTAACCACTGGACTAGCAGCAAGACCCAGGAACTTCATTTAGAGATCAGTCATAGTATTTGCTTTTTTTAGGGCTACAGTCCATACCTGCATCATATATCCTGATACTATGAGGTAGTTGTTATTTCTATTTCACAGACAGGAAATACAAGGTGTAAAGGATGAAGATAAAAGATAAGAAAGACTTGTCCCAAGTCACGGGGGTCTTAGGTGATAACGTCAACATTTAAACCACAGTCTAAATCTACCCCATATTGCCTTTATAAGCCTGCAATAAGTGGCTATTATTATAGATACGCATGCAACAGCAAAATGGTCATGTGATGTGCCCAAAGGCAGTCGGATGAAGAGGGAGGTAACAGAAGCTCAAATGGAGAAGCAGGAGGAGTTAAGTACTGAAGGGCTTTGAATATCTTTTAATGTAGCCCATGTGCCGTGGTTATAAAATGATCAAACAGCCAAGTCTCAGTCAATCCATCATTCCAGGATCCTCTAAGGCAGAACCTGCTGTGTCAGTGCCTCCTGGAGTCTGTCCAGAGTCAAGAACAATTAAAAAAAGGGGGCAGATTATATAGATATATTAATGGTAGTTCATGAATCCTCTGTAGTTGAGGCAGAAAGCCTGAATTTTCAGAACAGAGTTCTGAGAAACTGCAGGCAAATAATTTGAACACTATCGCTAAACTGGTGCATTTCAGCAAGGGATTGACAAATCTCATAGGGACATATGTGAATTTCAAAAAGTGAACTGCAGACAACAATGAGACGCAAAGAGCAATGACCCTATAAACAGAGGAGGCTGGCTGGAGAGAGGTGGCAGTTACCACCACTGTTGCTCTTTAGAACACCATGGGTCATCTAAGTAATGTGCTTTGTTTCAATGGATGCTTATCAATATACTGTTCCATAATTTCATTTATTTATTAAATTTTTTTTTTGATGTGGACTGTTGCATATTTTTTGATGTGGACTATTTAAAGTGTGTATTGCATTTGTTACAAATTGCTTCTGTTTCATGTTTTGGATTTTTGGCCATGAGGCATGTGGGATCTTAGCTCTCCATGACCAGGGAACTGAACACAAACTCTCTGCACTGGAAGGCCAAGTCTTAACCACTGGACTAGCAGCAAGACCCAGGAACTTCATTTAGAGATCAGTCATAGTATTTGCTTAGAAATTTCGCAAAAAGAAATCCTTTTGATCGTCCTTTGATTTTAAGAATTCTTTCAGATTTTTAGAGAAGGGTTATCCAATCAACCAGTATGGTCTCAGTGCTCTTGTCCTGCTTAAAATGCTTTAGAGAATTTGCTTCATAAGTGAGAGAGGTGAGGACAGGGCAGTGGGCATTCTTGCTTGGATAAGGCAGATAAACATCTTTCACATTAAGGAATTTGGTATTTATTCTGCAGTAGATAGAGTCTGTAGCATTTGAGCTGGGGCTGTCACATGATCAGCTCTGTATTCTAGGAGGAGAATTTCAATAGCAGTGTGAAGGATAGATTAGGCTTTTCATACACTTCTTTTTCCATATACCTTACTTTATAAAAAATTAATTGTTCCCCTCTAATCAGTACAAGGGTGACCTATATATTAACAATGAGTATCTTAATGCCTTATTCCTATTAGCTAATAAAAGTTAATGTAATTGAACTTCGGTTGAATGGAATAGTTCCTAGAAATGTAACGACAACGCTTCTAAAAACTGACTTTTCTATGAAGGGTCTTTTAAGTGCTAGGAGAAGGGACAATACAGGAAACATTTTGGAGAAGGAAGACATTTGATAATAAAACTACCACCAAGTATCTCAGCCTTTGTCCTTGCCATCCAAACTGTTTCCATTGCTACATTTCCATTGGAAATATTGGGTTGGCCAGAAAGTTCCACCAGGTTTTTCTGTAACCTATTGTGGAAAAACCTGAATGAACACTTTTTTTGCCAACTCAATGCTTTGCTTCAGTGTGGGATAATGCAGTCATTTGAATATTTGCATTTTAAAATAACAGAAATAGTTATTTTCTAGAACTTTTCCCCCTCCTGCTGTAAATGTCTGGAAAGCACAGTTTTTGCTGTATTTGAGTTAAATTGTTAAGACTGTGTACTTGAATGTGGCTCTCATCTCTACCACATTTTACAATTTTCCGCATATACCTGGGACTGTTGTGGTTTACTGAGAACTGACATATACTTTGAGCAGTAATTTGTATAACAGGTCTGTCAGCAGAGGCTGAAAAAAATAGATTTCATTTCAGGACTTTGGGTTTAAATTACTCGAATGCCCATTGGCTCTCATTTCTCACTTTCTGAAACCTACATATTATCTGCCACCTTTTTCTTTTCCTTCTTTGGGTATTCATCTATTCATTCATTCATTGGTTCATACATGCAATTGTTTCTTTAACAAACATTGGTTGAGGGGTACTGCATGAGGGTGCTGCTCCAGGGATTGCAATAGAAAGGGTTAGGGTTAGGGAGAAGTCCCGCCATTGAGACCTAGGTGATCTACTTGGGAAGACAACGTGATGGAGACTAGAAAGGGCTCCAGAAGTTCAGAAGAGTCATGTCTAACAGAGACAGCAGAGTTGGGAAGCTATTATAAGAGGAACTGGGTCTTCCAGAGGAGTAGATGCTAATAGCATCAGGAAGAAGAGGGAATTCTAGGTGCATTTCCTTTTCTCCCTTTCAAACTCTTTTCCTCACATTCATTCACTTATTTTAAAAATTAATCAGACTTCCAGGTGGTGCAGTGAACAAGAACCCGCCTGCCAATGCAGAGGACATAGGTTCAATCACCGGTCCAGGAAGATTTCACATGCTGCAGAGTAACTGGGCCTGTGTACCATAACTACAGAAATCTGTGCTCTAGTGCCTGAAACAAAGAATAGCCCCCACTCTCTGCAACTAGAGAAAGCCCTTGTGCACCAATGAATATCCAGCACAGCCATAAATAAATAAAATTATAAAATAAATAAATAAAATGGATCATCCAAGGCGGATAAAGATGGAGAGGAAAACACTACAAAATAGCAAAAAAAAAAAGTATTTTTGAAAACACTTTATTTGATATCAAAAGAATATGCAGGGCTTCCCTGGTAGTCCAGTGGGTAAAGAGTCTGCCTTGCAGTACAAGAGGCACCAGTTCTACCCCTGGCCCAGGAGGACCCCACATACCACGGAGTAGCTGGAACAGTGTGTCCAATTATGAGCCAGCACTCTGGAGCACATGCACCCAGAGCCAGTGCTCTGCAACATGGGAGGCCAGTGCAATGGAAGGCCCACACAGGCCAAGGAACAAAGATGGATGAAAAATGAATGATGACTCAGAGGCAAAAAAATTAAAAACCTATACTTAAAAAAATTATGCAATTCTGTGTGTTCAAAAGAGGCAAGTAAGTGCAAGGCTGGGCTGTATTATCTTTCTCTAAAATCTGAGTGATTACTAGAAGCACCATGAGTTTCAGTTTCTCAAGCCAGAAGTTGAATACTCTGTGCTCAGTAGCATACCACCAAGGCTCTACCACCAGACTTTCTTTGTTCTCCACCTTGTGAGCATGACTTAAGCCACACAGTAAGTAGGGAGAAGTCCGCCATTGAGACCTAGGTGATCTACTTGGGAAGACAACGTGATGGAGACTAGAAAGGGCTCCAGAAGTTCAGAAGAGTCATGTCTAACAGAGACAGCAGAGTTGGGAAGCTATTATAAGAGGAACTGGGTCTTCCAGAGGAGTAGATGCTAATAGCATCAGGAAGAAGAGGGAATTCTAGGTGCATTTCCTTTTCTCCCTTTCAAACTCTTTTCCTCACATTCATTCACTTATTTTAAAAATTAATCAGACTTCCAGGTGGTGCAGTGAACAAGAACCCGCCTGCCAATGCAGAGGACATAGGTTCAATCACCGGTCCAGGAAGATTTCACATGCTGCAGAGTAACTGGGCCTGTGTACCATAACTACAGAAATCTGTGCTCTAGTGCCTGAAACAAAGAATAGCCCCCACTCTCTGCAACTAGAGAAAGCCCTTGTGCACCAATGAATATCCAGCACAGCCATAAATAAATAAAATTATAAAATAAATAAATAAAATGGATCATCCAAGGCGGATAAAGATGGAGAGGAAAACACTACAAAATAGCAAAAAAAAAGTATTTTTGAAAACACTTTATTTGATATCAAAAGAATATGCAGGGCTTCCCTGGTAGTCCAGTGGGTAAAGAGTCTGCCTTGCAGTACAAGAGGCACCAGTTCTACCCCTGGCCCAGGAGGACCCCACATACCACGGAGTAGCTGGAACAGTGTGTCCAATTATGAGCCAGCACTCTGGAGCACATGCACCCAGAGCCAGTGCTCTGCAACATGGGAGGCCAGTGCAATGGAAGGCCCACACAGGCCAAGGAACAAAGATGGATGAAAAATGAATGATGACTCAGAGGCAAAAAAATTAAAAACCTATACTTAAAAAAATTATGCAATTCTGTGTGTTCAAAAGAGGCAAGTAAGTGCAAGGCTGGGCTGTATTATCTTTCTCTAAAATCTGAGTGATTACTAGAAGCACCATGAGTTTCAGTTTCTCAAGCCAGAAGTTGAATACTCTGTGCTCAGTAGCATACCACCAAGGCTCTACCACCAGACTTTCTTTGTTCTCCACCTTGTGAGCATGACTTAAGCCACCACTTAAGGTACTGGTCAAGTATGTGAAGGGTCTTTGACAGTGAAGACTTAATGAAAACCACAGGAGAGATGGGAAGGCCACATGTAAGTCAAGGGCATTAATGTGTAGGGCAGAATTCAGCAAAACAAACTAACTCTCTAAAGTTATAAGAAAGAATGGTTGGGTTCAGGGTGAGGAAAATAAGGAGGGGCGTAAAGGAAAGACAGATCTTGTTTTTGTAACACTAATAAGGCATTCACTGGTAGCAAGCCCCAGAACTGATCTTAATGAGAACCCTGTGTCTGAGGCTCTTAGAACTCATGCCTAAACCTGTGCAGCACTTTAGAGAGGGACTAAACATCAGTGTGCACACAGGAGGCAACTTTGCGATCTAAAATATTCTTGAAACATGGTCCTTATGAGCTCTTTTTTCTTTATAGAAACACTAGCTAATGTGTAGGGATAATAATTTTTAAATGCTTAAAACAAAAACTGTTGTGATGGCTTTCACCATGAGTCTAATACTAAAAGATTCATAACCATATTGATTTTTCTTTCCCCAAAGACATCTTGATTTTCAACAAGCCTTTCGACCTCCCTCTTCCCATACAGTCCTTTCTCTCTCTGCTATCTCTAGGCTCGGACTACCTTCCAAGGCAGTCCGTTTTGTAAACATGTATGTTTCCAAAGAAATTTTAGTGATGATATCTGGTTTGAGATATTTTATCACTCATTTGTTCTTTGAGGTTGTGCTGAGATGTTCAGGGAGAAACAAGTCACATGAGGTATCTCTGTATATGGATTGACTGGAACTGGCCCATGATGATGAACTAAAAGGGCCAAAGCTTCTGCTAGAATTAGGGAGAAAGGCAGGGAATTGGGACATGTTCTTAGAGTATGCACAGCAGAAGCACCAAGATACAAAGTTTGTCCTCTGTACGGTCTCACTTCCCTATTTGGCTCCATTCTACAAAACACAAATTGTGGAATTCTGGGGGTTCAAAAGAGGCAAGTAAGTGCAAGGCTGGGCTGTATTATCTTTCTCTAAAATCTGAGTGATTACTAGAAGCACCATGAGTTTCAGTTTCTCAAGCCAGAAGTTGAATACTCTGTGCTCAGTAGCATACCACCAAGGCTCTACCACCAGACTTTCTTTGTTCTCCACCTTGTGAGCATGACTTAAGCCACCACTTAAGGTACTGGTCAAGTATGTGAAGGGTCTTTGACAGTGAAGACTTAATGAAAACCACAGGAGAGATGGGAAGGCCACATGTAAGTCAAGGGCATTAATGTGTAGGGCAGAATTCAGCAAAACAAACTAACTCTCTAAAGTTATAAGAAAGAATGGTTGGGTTCAGGGTGAGGAAAATAAGGAGGGGCGTAAAGGAAAGACAGATCTTGTTTTTGTAACACTAATAAGGCATTCACTGGTAGCAAGCCCCAGAACTGATCTTAATGAGAACCCTGTGTCTGAGGCTCTTAGAACTCATGCCTAAACCTGTGCAGCACTTTAGAGAGGGACTAAACATCAGTGTGCACACAGGAGGCAACTTTGCGATCTAAAATATTCTTGAAACATGGTCCTTATGAGCTCTTTTTTCTTTATAGAAACACTAGCTAATGTGTAGGGATAATAATTTTTAAATGCTTAAAACAAAAACTGTTGTGATGGCTTTCACCATGAGTCTAATACTAAAAGATTCATAACCATATTGATTTTTCTTTCCCCAAAGACATCTTGATTTTCAACAAGCCTTTCGACCTCCCTCTTCCCATACAGTCCTTTCTCTCTCTGCTATCTCTAGGCTCGGACTACCTTCCAAGGCAGTCCGTTTTGTAAACATGTATGTTTCCAAAGAAATTTTAGTGATGATATCTGGTTTGAGATATTTTATCACTCATTTGTTCTTTGAGGTTGTGCTGAGATGTTCAGGGAGAAACAAGTCACATGAGGTATCTCTGTATATGGATTGACTGGAACTGGCCCATGATGATGAACTAAAAGGGCCAAAGCTTCTGCTAGAATTAGGGAGAAAGGCAGGGGAATTGGGACATGTTCTTAGAGTATGCACAGCAGAAGCACCAAGATACAAAGTTTGTCCTCTGTACGGTCTCACTTCCCTATTTGGCTCCATTCTGTCGCTCTGGGCTTAGCATCCTTATTCCCCAACCCTAAACATCTGTTGGTTTTAGTTGCTAACTTGTATCCAACTCTTGCAATGCCATGGACTGTAGCCTGCCAAGCTCCTCTGTCAAGGGATTCTCCAGGCAAGAATACTGGAGTGGGTTGCCATTTCCTCCTCCAGGGAATCTTCCTGACCCAGGAACAGAACCCAAGTCTCCTGAATTGCAGGCAGAGTCTTTACCGACTGAGCTATGAGGGAAGCACCTAAACATCTATTTTAGGGAATTCTGTCTCTTGGCATGTCAGGTTGGAAAGCATTTCTGATAGGTTTGTAGCAAAACAAAGAAACAAACCATAGTAACAATAAAAAACCAAAACAATCACACACACACACACACACAAAAGTATCTCCTAAAGATGTTTACAACATGATTCATTTATCCCCTCAACAAATGGTGGCTAGGTGCCTATGTGGGCCAGACACAGCGCTAATGAATGGAGATGAAACAATGAATATTCAGAAATGCAGTATGTTAAATGCTAAGACAGATGTATGCACGAGGTGCCTGAAAGCTCAAAAAGAAATCAAGCATCGTAGACCAAGTTCTGCATGCATGATCTCACTGCCACCTCACTACAGTCTCAAGAGGTAGATACTCTCATTACTCCATTATGCAGATAAGAAAATGGAGGTTAGGAAGGGTAGACATAATTTATCCAAGGTCACACGGTGAGTATGTGGTAGAACCTGGCCTTGACTGACTCCAAACCCGTGTGTCATGTTTTATCCAGGCTGCTTTCCAAAGAAATTTTAGTGATGATATCTGGTTTGAGATATTTTATCACTCATTTGTTCTTTGAGGTTGTGCTGAGATGTTCAGGGAGAAACAAGTCACATGAGGTATCTCTGTATATGGATTGACTGGAACTGGCCCATGATGATGAACTAAAAGGGCCAAAGCTTCTGCTAGAATTAGGGAGAAAGGCAGGGGAATTGGGACATGTTCTTAGAGTATGCACAGCAGAAGCACCAAGATACAAAGTTTGTCCTCTGTACGGTCTCACTTCCCTATTTGGCTCCATTCTGTCGCTCTGGGCTTAGCATCCTTATTCCCCAACCCTAAACATCTGTTGGTTTTAGTTGCTAACTTGTATCCAACTCTTGCAATGCCATGGACTGTAGCCTGCCAAGCTCCTCTGTCAAGGGATTCTCCAGGCAAGAATACTGGAGTGGGTTGCCATTTCCTCCTCCAGGGAATCTTCCTGACCCAGGAACAGAACCCAAGTCTCCTGAATTGCAGGCAGAGTCTTTACCGACTGAGCTATGAGGGAAGCACCTAAACATCTATTTTAGGGAATTCTGTCTCTTGGCATGTCAGGTTGGAAAGCATTTCTGATAGGTTTGTAGCAAAACAAAGAAACAAACCATAGTAACAATAAAAAACCAAAACAATCACACACACACACACACACAAAAGTATCTCCTAAAGATGTTTACAACATGATTCATTTATCCCCTCAACAAATGGTGGCTAGGTGCCTATGTGGGCCAGACACAGCGCTAATGAATGGAGATGAAACAATGAATATTCAGAAATGCAGTATGTTAAATGCTAAGACAGATGTATGCACGAGGTGCCTGAAAGCTCAAAAAGAAATCAAGCATCGTAGACCAAGTTCTGCATGCATGATCTCACTGCCACCTCACTACAGTCTCAAGAGGTAGATACTCTCATTACTCCATTATGCAGATAAGAAAATGGAGGTTAGGAAGGGTAGACATAATTTATCCAAGGTCACACGGTGAGTATGTGGTAGAACCTGGCCTTGACTGACTCCAAACCCGTGTGTCATGTTTTATCCAGGCTGCTTTCCAGAAGAAGGCATGCTCAGACTCAGTTTAGTGATTAACAGCATCTCAGGCAGAGGGGACACATTCAAGGGTTCAAAGGCAACAGCCATGGTGTGTGTAAGGAATCTCATCGGGATCATTGTGGCTGAGAGTGCCCTAAGTAAAAAAGCACTGGGCCAAAGGCAGGGGAAATGCAACATTTAAGGGAAAAGGGGAAGAAATCTGAGAAGGTGCAAATCATAAGAAAGGAATGCCACTGAAGCCAAAGAACAAGAAACCTTCAAGCAGAAAGAAGCGCTCCTGCAAATGAAGAATGAAAGCCCCAGGAAGTTAAGGGTGGGATTTCAGGTACCTGAATGCCAGGGGCTGGGAGAGATGACTGTGAGACCCTTCCTTAAATACGTAAATGAAAATAGACTGCATCAGCGGACATCCATCTCTTCCCACGTTGCCTACTGACATGGACTGCTGACAGGTAGACTGACGGATGGAACCATAACATTTAAGAGTCGGACAATGAGATTAACCTTACCATTTAGCTTTCCACAAGAGAAAATGGCGACTCAGAACTCCGCAGTGATTTTTCCCCTGATATTCCATAGCTATTTAGGGATGCATGTGTGTCTGTGTGTGTGTGCTAAGTCACTTCAGTCATGTCCAACTCTTTGGCACATCAGGTTCCTCTGGGCATGGAATTCTCCAGGCAAGAATATGGAGTGAGTTGCCAAGCCCTCATCCAGGAGATCTTCCTGACCCAGGGATCAACAGTATATCAATCTCTTATGGCTTCTGCCTTGGCCGCTGGGTTCTTTATTTCTATTACCACTTTGGAAGCCCTGTCTATAGCAGTTTCCAGCATATGGAGTCCAACAGAATGTACATTTGTGAGCATTATATATAAAGACTTCTATAAACACATTCCTTGAACCAGCAATTTCACCTCCGGGCATTTATCACTACAAGAATAACTGGAAATGGGCACAAAGATTTACGTCCATGGATATTCATCACAACATTAATTATAATAGTGAAAAAATTGGAAACACAAATGTCCAACAATAGAGTGGGTAAATTAATGATGGTGCCTGTGGTGGATGGAATACCACGTGGTCATTAAATATCAGGCAGCAAAAGAACACTTCATCATAAGAGGAAACATCCCAGGAAGTGACAAAAGGCACTTACACAACAATATATAAGCACAATGCCAATTTTATAACAAACCACAGATGTTGTTTAGTCCCTAAGTTGTGTCTGACTCTTTTGTGAACCCATAATGTAGCCCACCAGGCTCCTCTGTCCATGGGATTTCCCAGGCAAGAATACTGGAGTGGATTGTTATTTCCTTCTCCAGGGGATCTTCCCGATCCAGGGACCGAACGTATATCTCCTGCCTGTGTCTTCTGCATTGCAGGCAGATTCTTCACCACTGAGCCACCGGGTAAGTCCACACAGAGAAAGTACTGGATAGCAACTTGGTGGGAAAGAAAGGATTTGTCTGATAAATCCTTGCTGGTCATTAAAGTACATGTTTGTGTGAGACTCCTGTCCCTCAAATTGAGGAAAACCTAGCTTTGGTGGATTGTGTTGTCAACTGTGTATCAAGACTAACATAAAGAATGAAAATAAGTTCCTTTTTCTGATACTATCAAAATGACATAAATATTTCAGTTTAACGAGCCATTCTCAATGTTCCTGATTTGAAAAGGCTTGGAAGGAAATTATATTTTACAGTTGTAAACTGATCTCAGCATGCTGAGATTTCCACATTTAACTTCTATTAACGCTTTTCAATGCCAGCATGAAAACATATACCTTAGACACTCTTCCTCAGTGGTATTTCTTACAGGGAACTGATTAGAAGAAATAAAATAAAGTCATAAACAAAATAGGCAAAGCCTCTCTGGACAAACACTGAAAAAGGATGTTAGAATTGATTTGTTTACTACTTTCTTCTATTGATAAATCCTTGAAAGCCGACAGAGGAATTATAGTATGAATGAGAAAAAAAGGAACCCAAAGGAATGAGTGATCATTTTCCTACACGTGTATTTCTAAGTGGTTTAGGGTAATAAACATTGAAAAGACTATCATTCTTAGCTGTAAAACACTTACTGGTTTTCTAAGTGGTTTAAAAAATTCCACAATCAATAAAAAAAAGAAAAATTGGAAACACAAATGTCCAACAATAGAGTGGGTAAATTAATGATGGTGCCTGTGGTGGATGGAATACCACGTGGTCATTAAATATCAGGCAGCAAAAGAACACTTCATCATAAGAGGAAACATCCCAGGAAGTGACAAAAGGCACTTACACAACAATATATAAGCACAATGCCAATTTTATAACAAACCACAGATGTTGTTTAGTCCCTAAGTTGTGTCTGACTCTTTTGTGAACCCATAATGTAGCCCACCAGGCTCCTCTGTCCATGGGATTTCCCAGGCAAGAATACTGGAGTGGATTGTTATTTCCTTCTCCAGGGGATCTTCCCGATCCAGGGACCGAACGTATATCTCCTGCCTGTGTCTTCTGCATTGCAGGCAGATTCTTCACCACTGAGCCACCGGGTAAGTCCACACAGAGAAAGTACTGGATAGCAACTTGGTGGGAAAGAAAGGATTTGTCTGATAAATCCTTGCTGGTCATTAAAGTACATGTTTGTGTGAGACTCCTGTCCCTCAAATTGAGGAAAACCTAGCTTTGGTGGATTGTGTTGTCAACTGTGTATCAAGACTAACATAAAGAATGAAAATAAGTTCCTTTTTCTGATACTATCAAAATGACATAAATATTTCAGTTTAACGAGCCATTCTCAATGTTCCTGATTTGAAAAGGCTTGGAAGGAAATTATATTTTACAGTTGTAAACTGATCTCAGCATGCTGAGATTTCCACATTTAACTTCTATTAACGCTTTTCAATGCCAGCATGAAAACATATACCTTAGACACTCTTCCTCAGTGGTATTTCTTACAGGGAACTGATTAGAAGAAATAAAATAAAGTCATAAACAAAATAGGCAAAGCCTCTCTGGACAAACACTGAAAAAGGATGTTAGAATTGATTTGTTTACTACTTTCTTCTATTGATAAATCCTTGAAAGCCGACAGAGGAATTATAGTATGAATGAGAAAAAAAGGAACCCAAAGGAATGAGTGATCATTTTTCCTACACGTGTATTTCTAAGTGGTTTAGGGTAATAAACATTGAAAAGACTATAGTGTGCATTCTTAGCTGTAAAACACTTACTGGCTTTTTCAAGTTACACGATGTTTGTGGAAGGTTTGGAATACATACACCAAACAGATTCCACAAATACAGAGACTCCATCATTATTGATTTTGTGCTTTAATTTATAACAGAATTAAGTTATAAATGTGTTTCTAATAATGTGCTCTCAAACAAGTCACTGAGCACATCAAATCCTCCCTAGCCTCATCTGCAAACAGTTATAGGATTGAACAGAATGATTTCAGAGATTCCTTCTAGTTTTGAAATTATACAGCAAGCTATTAACTTATAAGTTTAAAAAAAATCAATCTTTTAGATCAGAGTGGGCCAATCTGGAAGGTTGCATATTCTTTTTAAATAAAGTTTTATTGGAACACTGCCACGCCTGTTCATTTACACAATGTCTATGGCTGTTTTTGTGCTCCAATAGCACAAGTAAGTAGTTGTAGCACAGATCAAAGGGCTTAGAAAGATATTTACCATAAGCCCTTTACAGAAAGACTGCCAATCCCTCTCTTGGGCTCAATTTACTTTTTATTCTTTATATAAAGTTAGCAAATCTTTTCAATCATTTTTAAGGAGGAGTTTATAAATTCAGATAAAATGCCATCATACTTTTCAAGAACATGTATATACTAATGTATTAAATTTCTTTTTAATGTAACTCAAGTGTCTATCTTAAACAAACAACTCTCCATGTGTTTATATTATTCTTGTAAATCTCAAACACCATGTTGACTCTCATAAACACAGCCATGAAAGGAAAAAAAAAAAAAAGTGCTAGTCACTCAGCTCTGTCTGACTCTTTGTGACCCCATGGACTAATGTCCACCCAGTTCTCTGTCTGTGGTTTTCCAGGCAAGAATACTGGAGTGATTTGCCATTCCCTTCTCCAGGGGATCTTCCTGACCCAGGGATCGAACCTTGCTCTCCTGCAATACAGGCAGATTCTTTACCATCTGAGCCACCAGAGAAGCCCAAATACAACCATGTCTGTTATTTTTATATAACATACAACCATTGCTATAGTTATATAACCATTATATTCCCTTACATGTTTTAATAGTTTATATAAATGCAGAAATGTTTCCATTTAGAAGTCTGAAGCCTGAATCAATGGTAATTTTTAAGATAACAAGACTGACCTGTTTAACCAAGAGGTTAGTTTCTTAAACAACAATGAAAAGATATGAACAAATTCCTTCTTGAAATAAAATATAAATATTAAAATATATAAAATATAAATATTTTGCCAGCAATGCCATTTATAGACACATCAAATGTATTCTTCATTCTCACAATATTCCACACAATAGGATATCTGACCAAGAAACGTTGCGGCGTTTGGGATGTAGTCCCCTGACCAGGGATTGAACCCAGGACCCTCCATTGGGAGCGAGAAGTCTTAACCACTGGACCATGAGGAAAGTTCTTATAAAAGCTTTTATTTGCCCGGCTGTAACTTGGAATCATTGTGGAATTGGAGGTCTGTGAATGCCTCCATCAGGGAACACATGGTTTCACTGGACTAAAAGTTGAGACTCCCACCTGGTCATCACTGGGTTTTTTACTTTCAGGGAAAATTAAGGGTGCTGCTACACAGTGAGGGCCAGCGGATTCTCTGGAATGCCTCTTAAGACTGTCATACCTGGCAGCAAAAGTTAGAGGAGACTTCAGCTACCCTTGAATGGCAACCCACTCCACTATTGCCTGGGAAATACCAAGGACAGAGGAGCCTGGCGGGCTACAGTCCACAGGATCACAAAAAGTCAGACACAATTGAGCGACTAACACTTTCACTTGCTTTCGGCCACCCTAGATCTCAGACACCTAGAAGATAAAGGTTTAGATCACGTCACCGGGCAAGGAAGCCTGGGCCACTGAGTAAATCTGCTGGGAGCAGAGGCCACATGGAGGAAGGAAACTGTGAATACCAACTCTGGGTTTGTGACGTGCGGCAAAACTTGTAGTAGCTCTCCTATTTTTTTTTTGCTCTTTATGGATCATCTACATATATTAATCACTTTCCTTTTTTCCCTTTCCTTTTCTCCCTACTGCTTTCTAAAGGATTTCTGGGGTATGATTAACTTGAGATTTGACCTCTTAGATTGTGGAACATCAAGACTGGGTTGTGATTGGGCTCAAGTGAAAACAAAACATTACCCACAGAGATACAGGGAAGTGATGATCTTCCTTTGGGGAGAGGATAGGAGCTTTTTTATGTTAGGGATGACCTGTTGTTACTGCTCTAATTTGTTTTCTTGTTGTTGTTGTTGTTGTTATTCTGTGTTCTTTTTTTTTTTTTTTTTTTTGATGGCATTGTGTGCCTTGTGGGATCTTAGTTCCCCGACCAAAGATTGAATCCAGGCCCTCAGCAGTGAGATCATGGAGTCCTAATCTTTGACTGCCAAGGAATTCTCCTTTATTGCTATACTTTGGAAGCTTAAATTTGGGAAGAAGAGTAGTGGGCAAGGTGGATTAGCCCTTCCAACCTCCTTTTCATATGCCTTTATATGCCTCAACTACAGAGGTGGGAATACCGCTGACTCAGTTTCAAACCTCCTTGAAGCAAAGTTCTGGATATAGTCTAGGTTCTCATGGTGCACTGGCATGTTCCAAGGTTCATGTCTGGGTTGGGTTGTTTTCTGCTGGCAAGCAAGGTCAAGGAGTCACTGAGGTTAACAAAGTTAACCCAGATGCCAATACTCACCTGGCAGGTGTCTGGACTTCTCCCATCTTCTTGCACTCTTCCTTCTCTTGGTCAAACTGTCTGTTTTACATCCTGGCAGCAAAAGTTAGGAACTCACTATTAATAGCCTGGGAAATACCAAGGACAGAGGAGCCTGGCGGGCTACAGTCCACAGGATCACAAAAAGTCAGACACAATTGAGCGACTAACACTTTCACTTGCTTTCGGCCACCCTAGATCTCAGACACCTAGAAGATAAAGGTTTAGATCACGTCACCGGGCAAGGAAGCCTGGGCCACTGAGTAAATCTGCTGGGAGCAGAGGCCACATGGAGGAAGGAAACTGTGAATACCAACTCTGGGTTTGTGACGTGCGGCAAAACTTGTAGTAGCTCTCCTATTTTTTTTTTGCTCTTTATGGATCATCTACATATATTAATCACTTTCCTTTTTTCCCTTTCCTTTTCTCCCTACTGCTTTCTAAAGGATTTCTGGGGTATGATTAACTTGAGATTTGACCTCTTAGATTGTGGAACATCAAGACTGGGTTGTGATTGGGCTCAAGTGAAAACAAAACATTACCCACAGAGATACAGGGAAGTGATGATCTTCCTTTGGGGAGAGGATAGGAGCTTTTTTATGTTAGGGATGACCTGTTGTTACTGCTCTAATTTGTTTTCTTGTTGTTGTTGTTGTTGTTATTCTGTGTTCTTTTTTTTTTTTTTTTTTGATGGCATTGTGTGCCTTGTGGGATCTTAGTTCCCCGACCAAAGATTGAATCCAGGCCCTCAGCAGTGAGATCATGGAGTCCTAATCTTTGACTGCCAAGGAATTCTCCTTTATTGCTATACTTTGGAAGCTTAAATTTGGGAAGAAGAGTAGTGGGCAAGGTGGATTAGCCCTTCCAACCTCCTTTTCATATGCCTTTATATGCCTCAACTACAGAGGTGGGAATACCGCTGACTCAGTTTCAAACCTCCTTGAAGCAAAGTTCTGGATATAGTCTAGGTTCTCATGGTGCACTGGCATGTTCCAAGGTTCATGTCTGGGTTGGGTTGTTTTCTGCTGGCAAGCAAGGTCAAGGAGTCACTGAGGTTAACAAAGTTAACCCAGATGCCAATACTCACCTGGCAGGTGTCTGGACTTCTCCCATCTTCTTGCACTCTTCCTTCTCTTGGTCAAACTGTCTGTTTTACATCCTGTCAGAATCCTATCTATCTGTGGACAGTCTAATCTGATAAATTAATTCAAGTTAAATTAATTCACAACAGCGGAAACAATGTTTTAATATTGACAATAATCCTGATGAGGACAGTCACTGCTGACTAACTTTATCCACTGTTGATTGCATGCCAAGAGCTTTACAAGAATTATGTTATTTAAGCCTTAAAAAAAGTTGTTTGTTCCTTGGAATAAAAGCTATGACAAACTTAGACAGTGTATTAAAAAGCACAGACATCACTTTGCCCTCAAAGGTCCATATAGTCAAATCTATGGTTTTTCCAGTAGTCATGCATGGATGTGAGAGTTGGACCATAAAGAAGACTGACCAATGAGGAACTGATGCTTTTGAATTGTGGTGCTGGAGAAGACTCTTGAGAGTCCCTTGGACTGCAAGGAGATCAAACCAGTCAATCCTAAAGGAAATCAATTGTGAATAGTCATTGGAAAGACTGATGCTGAAACTGAATCTCCAATACTTTGGCCACCTGATGCGAAGAGCCAACTCATTGGAAAAGACCGTGATGCTGGGAAAGATTGAAGGCAGGAGGAGAAGGGGACAACAGAGGATGAGGCGGTTGGATGGCATCATTGATTTAATGGACATGAGTTTGAGCAGGTTCTGGGAGATTGTGAAGAACAGAGAAGCCTGG